>JAMPIV010019441.1:307500-401013 GCA_024509875.1 Oreohelix idahoensis | reverse complement strand
AGTGCGAGTGTAGTGTTGCTTAGAATATCCACAGGAGAACATCGCCTCTGCATAGACTACCGAAGGCTCAACGCTGTAACGGAATTTCAAGCGGAGCCCTTACCGGATCAGAATCAGCTTTTCACCAAGCTGAGTAGAGCACGATACTTTTCGAAGATAGACCTTAGCAAAGGGTACTACCAGATCCGGTAAAAGAGGAAATTCGACATATGTTAGCATTTAGTACTTCTGAAGGCCATTACGAGTTTAATGTATTGCCATTTGGGCTAAGCAACGCCCCAAGCGTCTTTACTCGTATGATGAGGAAGCTACTGGAACCCCTGAACCACCCTGGGATAAGTAATTTCATGGACGACATACTTATTGCCACGAACACCTTTGAGGAGCACCCGGACGCAGTTTCCCTACTCTTCGAAAGACTTAGAGAAACAGGACTCACCGCTCGCCCTACAAAATGTCAAATTGCCTGCGAGCAACTAGAATTCCTGGGACACACTATCTCGCATGGATGCATGTTCCCAGATGCACGTAATATTGAGAAGTTACAGCGGGCCCCACGACCCCAGACTAAAAAGGATGTAAGGTCATTTGTGTCTCTATGTGGCTTCTACCAGAGATATATTAAAGATTTTAATACCCTGAGTGCGCCACTGACCGCATTAACCAAGAATGGGAACCCGGACAAAGTAACCTGGACAGCGGAGTGCGAAAATGCCTACACGCTGCTGAAGGAGAAACTCACCGCTAGGCCAATTCTGCGACTGCCTGACTTAACTCTGAACTTTACGCTGCGAACAGATGCTAGCAATATAGGGATAGGAGCCACTCTCCTGCAGCCTAGTGATAGACCTTCTGCAACTCTATTCCCCATTGCATATGCTAGTAGGAAATTGAACCCTGCTGAAAAGAACTACTCTACCATCGAACGAGAATGTCTGTCGCTAATATGGGCTGTGCAGAAGTTTCAACCATATTTATACGGGAAAAAGTTCACGGTGCAGTGTGATCACCAACCGTTGATATTTCTTGCAGCGGCGAAGAACCTTAATGCCCGGCTTATGAGATGGTCACTACTGTTGCAGCCATATTCATTTCACATAGAATACATACCTGGGAAGAACAACGTAGGGGCAGATTTTTTGAGCAGACATCCGGACGCAACCTAGGAGATATGAGAAACTGAAAAAGAAGAGGAAGACAGGACCAGAGGAGTTGGACGGAACGTCAAACTTGAGGAGGGGCTTGTGTGACAACTTGCCCAATCTTCTCTTCATTTTTATTATTATTTACGTACATCGTTTTTTTCTCATCCTCAATGCATGATCGCAAAGTCCCGGGAATTGTCACTTGCGGAAAATCTCCTAGCGTTCGGTATTTTCTCCTCGCTATTTTTAGATACGACGTCATTGTTGACCAATGACCTCGGTAGCGAGAAATCCGTTTTAATTTAGAACTGCTTGAACTTGGGAGAACCAGTTTAGGCCATTTAGGAAGACATCACGTGACTTTTAACATTATTGATTGGAGCGTCTAAAACGAGGCTAAGGTCACATGATGCACGCTACGGATCACGTGTCCAAGCGGAAATGACCCGCTAAAAGGCGGCAAAGCCAGCATTTTGTCACTTGCCCAGGAACCCTCAAGAAAGCTAGGTCTAAGCCAGATCGGCGAATTCTCGCATTAAAAGCACTGAAGCCACGTGCCTAAATTGCGGGTTAGCGTCCATCTTTGAGTAGGTAGGTGAAATCTCGCTAGAATATAATGTGATGAAATGTGTAGTACCTTGCAAAATCGACGCAAGATTGGTATGTTTACTTTATTCATATTTTTGTTTTACGTTCACATCCAGCCACATGTGATCGGGTATATTTTATGATCCCACGGGATATGTACAACATGTTCATAATAATGTATAACGGGAATATATATATATATAGCTATTAATTTCCATATTATTTGATTATTTTCGACCCGACGTTTAGACTAACGGAAATTAATATTAACGATAATGTTGACAGACCGTGACATATATTCATTATAAATTATATGACGATGCGACCAGACATGAAGTGTGTGATAATGTTGTCAGACAATTCTAAAACACGGATGTCCAATTATTTGTTAAATTCATCATAATGACATGACGATTAGGCTAGAGGCACAGAACTAGAATACTGTTGCCGACATTTCTATGATAAAAGTTGGTGGGTTTAACTGACATTTATAATAATTCATCGGGTTAAGCTGACGATAAATCAGTCTAAAGAATTATAATACTGCCACTGGGGCAGAGAAATATAATAAAGGACAGACAGGAGAAACTTGAATTCAAGATTAGGCTCTAGACATATGATGTTAGAGACTAAAATCTGAGATGAATGGCAGAGGGACGGCTTAGGGAAAGACTGCTTTTTAAAGCTAGTAAATTAATGAAGCCGTCGTATTTGTCTTCAGTCTATGGTGGAGCCTTGCACGACAGTCCAATCTCAGCGCAGAATACGGAGTCGAGCACAGAGAAGGCAAATCCGAACCATTCAAGACCTACCTGGGGCAACGTCAGGAGACCGGAGAACTAACCACACTTCACTATCAGCCGGGGGCTGAAAAGCTAAGTCCACGAAAAAGGGAACTCACTACATCAATGCCTAGTTTAGTCATCCATGATGAAAAACACTTGAATTGTGAGACACATAATACATACAGCAGACACTAATTCCATCGACAATACTATCATTCACCATCTATTCATTTTATTGCAATAAACCAATTGGGTGTATATACTGTACCCCACGCTTTGTTCCTTCCATTAGATGTTGAATATTGTCTATGTTTATCTTCCTTTATAAGGGAGGGGGGCTCGTAAAATATAATATAAATTAAAGAATAATAATAATAGATAACTGAGAAGGGGACGACGGTAGCGAGAGACCAAATATCTCCTTACAATCTTTTCCAGACCTGTCGAGTTAGGAGAATTTACCCTCTTCGTCACCCTTCGGAAGTGGGAAAACCCAGCAGGGATTCCTTGAGCCAAATCTTCCACATCAGATCTATTATTTCCTCTAAATAATTCTCTTATCCTTTAAACGCTACGTGACAGTAGTATTAGTAGTAGTAGTTAGTAGTCGCAGTAGTAGCACCGGCAGTAGCAGTAGAAGCACCAGTAGCACAAACAGAGGAAAGGACAAATCTAACAAGTGGCGTGTGCTCTTCTTTGATCAGTGGTTGTCAAAGTGTGTTCCGCTGACAAGAGCAAAGTGTGTTCCGCAAAATATAGCAAGTTCTATGACTAGAGCAAAGTGTTTTCCGCTCAAAAGAACAACTTGTATTCCGCTGACAAGAGCAGGGTGTGTTCCGCTGACAAGAGCAAAGTGAATTCCGCTGACAAGAGCAGAGCGTGTTCCGCTTACATCAGCAAAGTGTATTCCGCTCACAAGAGCAAAGTGTATTCCGCTGAAAAGAGTAGAGTGTATTCCGCTGACAAGAGTAGATTGTGTTCCGCGGGCAAGAGTAGAGTGTATTCCGCTGACAAGAGCAGAGTGTGTTCCGCTGACAAGAGTAAAGTGAATTCTGTTGACACAAGCAAAGTGAGTTCCGTTGACACGAGCAAAAACATATACCGCTTGATAAGAGCAAAAGTATATAGCGCTTGATAAAAGCAAAACTGTAAACCACTAACAAGAGCAAAGGTGTATACCGCTAACAAGGGCAAAAGTGTATACTGCTGACAAGAGCAAAAGTGTATACAGCTTGATTAGAGCCAAACTGTATACCACTGACAAGAGCTAAAGTATATACCGCTGATAAGAGCAAAGGTATATACCGCTGACAAGAGCAAAAGTGTCTACCGCTGACAAGAGCAAAACTGTATACCGCTGATAAGAGCAACAGTGTATACCGCTGACAAGAGCAAACGTGTATACCGCTTGATAAGAGCAAAACTGTATACCGCTGATAAGAGCAAAAGTATATACCGCTGACAAGAGCAAAAGTATTTACCGCTGACAAGAGCAAAACTGTATACCGCTGACAATAGCAAAAGTTTATTCTACGCATACACACACACACACACACACACACACACACACATATATATATATATATATATATATATATATATATATATATATATATATATATATATATATATATATACACACATATACATTCAGAGCTATTAAATTAATACCTTGCTGAATTACTTTCAGCTGGGGTCTCATTATATACCAGTAAAAAATATAATTCTCACAGAAGTGAGCGGAGAATGTAAAGTTTACAATCAACTTATACAATGCAGTGATTGTACCTGCCATTCCAAAATCCTTGCGAGACTCCATGAAATAGGGGCGGAAAACCCCCTATTTACATATACGCCAAGAATAATCTTGAGCGATGGGTTATCTTCGGAAAACTCCTCCTTTTACTGGAATTTTTGGCCATTAGTGGACCACTACGGCAGTGCAACGAAGACAACCCGCGGCAATACATTAGGGCTAGGGTTGATTTAAAAAATCTTAACCGATTAATCGAATTTCTATAATCGAAGATTAATCGATCAATTTCGAACAGTTTGACATATTATTTTTAAAAATCATAAAAGAACATTATTTTTTTTTTTTAAATCACATAGGACTTCATTTATTTTACGTATTGTAAGGCAGCATCGTTCTGAAAATATAATAAAAATAATGAAAAGTTATAACATAACAATGTATATATTACGAGTCTCTAACGTAGATAATTCTCTAGCATTTAAGCAAAAAAAAACAGACATGGCTAAAAATTGAATAATGGACACAAATTTATTATCAATTAATGGATGTAAATTTGTGTCGTATTAATCGATTAATTAATCGTTTAAAAATCTCAGCGCTTATATATATGTGTGTGTGTGTGTGTGTGTGTGTGTGTGTGTGTGTGTGTTTGTGAGTGTGCGCATAGGCAGTAGGAAAGAAAGAAAGAACGAAATTAGAAAACATAGAGAAAGAAAGAAAGAGGGGGCACTAGGTAACAGAAAAGTAACAGAAGTAATTGGCAGTCCGAAGATTCGAACTAAGGACTATCCAAACGGTCCCATCGCTTCGCTGCAAGAGTGAACCATATATCTCTAGAACACAACTCGACTACAGCATACAGACAGTAAACAGACTGCCAGAAACGGAACAGAGGCAGCACTTGCATCTATAGAACACTAGTCAACATTTTTTTTTTTAAATCCGTGTTTGTGTGGGAAAAGAAAGTAATCTGAAGACGCTTCGTAAGAAGTGGCGTTGTAGTACATTTGTGTCCACATTTCTCCTCATTGACGTCGCAACGAAAGGCAGACGTGAACTGAGTATCAACAATGTTGTGAGAGGAAATGAGGAGACAAGAGCTTGGAACCCAGGAGAGCTGGACCACGTAGAAGCATCCACATTCATGGTCCTCAGAGCGGGGAGAGCTTATGATGGGGCACGGAAAGCAAAGTTGCTCAACTTCTCAGGAAATTGTGTCTTTGAGTTTGCCAATTCTTCCTTTCATCTTTCCCATTTTCTTTTCTTGCGATTATCTCCTACTTTTTTTTCCCCTTTCTTCTCCAATTTCTCTAACCTAGCTCTTTGATCTTCTTCTATTTTCAATCTTCTGATCTTTTTCTTCCTCTTTTTTTTAAATCTTCTTAATTAACTTAGCTCTTTGTTCTGTGTCATTCTTAATTTTTGTCTCCTTAATTTACATCTTCTTCCTATTACCTTCTTTAATTTATCATCTTCTGTTATACTTTTCTTTATCTATTTTCTTCGCTGACCTGTTCTTATCCTCCAACTGTTTCTTCTCCCCCCCCCCTTTTTTTTTACTACTTTCCCTTCACCTTTCAGCTTCCCAAGGAGCATAACTCTTCAATAAACTTATCCCAAGTCTTCCTGTCCCGTGCCATCAGCTCAAGGTCTTTCCATATCTTCTCATTCCCTTTAATGTCTCATATCCAGTTCTCTTCTCCATGTGTTCTTTGGTCTTTCACTACCTCTCTTACCCCAGGGACTTAATAAACACTGCAAAATTACACTACCTATTTGTCATAGTATACCCATATATCCACAATTTTATGAATTATGACAGTCACGGTTCCTCATAACTAATCTGTTTTATACGTCAATAAATGACATATTTTTAACCATTGTAACTTTTATTATAACGTATAGTCTTTAAAAAAACGACATTTATATAAAAAGACTGCCTTGTGATGCTATCAACAGGTTTCCTCAGTGTATATCCTATCCATTTCCAACGTCTTCGTCGCATCCCTTGTTCAACTGGCGCCTGCCTGGTTCTAGTCATCAGTTTCACATTTGAGATCTTGTCATATCATTTCAATCCTTCTATTCTTCGCAAGCACCCATTTATTTTTTGCTCTCCGTGCTTCAAGGCCATATAGTAGGACGGACTTGACATTTGAATTGAAAATTCTGGTATTGGACCAGATCAAAGACACAAATGTTGAAAGATGAGATCAAAGACACAAATGTTGAAAGATGAGATCAAATACACAAATATTGACAGATGAGATCAAATACACAAATTTTGAAAGATAAGATCATAGACAGAAATTTTGAAAGATGAGATCAAAGACACAAATTTTGAAAGATGAGATCATAGACACAAATTTTGGAAGATAGTATTTAGGCTGGTGTGATCGTTTACCTTTGTGTGTGTGTTGTTGTGTGTGTGTTGTTTTTATTTTTTGGGGGTTGGGGAGGGGGGGGAGATGCAAATGCCTTTCATTAAGCAGAGCTAACGTTGGACTCTCTCTCTCTCTCTCTCTCTCTCCCCTCTGTTCAAAAAGAGTCTAGCCTACTCTGGAGCCTACTTGTGGACAGCCTTCCACACCACATAAAAAACCTACATACACTATACTCATTCAACAAAGCACTTTTCAAACACTTGATCAACACCGATTATCTACCCCCATAGAAGCAGCCATTGTCAGTCCACATCTTATCTATATGTCAACCTTTCTTTTACTCTTCCGCTCGTTATTGTCTATGTGAATAATTTGTTTTATATCCATGTAGTATTACTTTATAATGTAATGTTTGTGAGTATGTACCTGCATAGCACTGTAGTTTTGAAATATGTAATGCATTTGTTTGCTTAAATGTGATGATGTGTATGAGAATGAGCAGATATACATTTTTACAGCTCGAAGATGTGTCCTGCTACAGAAGTGCGTAAGAAATTATTATTATTATTTCATTTTCCCTCAAGAATGTACGGATATAAGCGAGAATGTGTTTATGTAATTTGTGTATTGATGTTTAATGACACATTCAAAAATGCAGATTAATTGCTGATGAACACATGAGTGAGTGTCGGGATACAGAATGAAAGATAAAGGGCTGGATGGTCGGACAGACCTGTGTCCCCAATTCTTTACCCTTTTAAATAAAGTTATGTCCATCTATCTCTCCTACTGATTCTGCTCTTGGGTTAAGGAGGGCAAAGAAATAACACCAAGTCTCACCTCCTTCAATAGCAGACTGTCAAATACTTCATGAGTTCTGATACCATGCCACCTAATCTGATTATTTCGAAATCATAATTTATTTTTTACTTTTATTTTATTTTTTAAATTTAATTTAATTTAATTATAATATTTGTTTAATGAAAAATACTTAATTTTGATTATGACTGCATTCTGTAAACGTACGCTGTCATATTACCTTTATAATGTTGCATGCCTTCATATTAATGCTTTAAGTAACATGTGGGAATGGAAGGATATAATATACAAGATAAATGAGAGTGGAAGGGCAGAATGTTAGACGGGCCTGCGCGCCCAATTCTTAACCCTTCGAAAATAAAGTTGGTTCGTTCGTTCGTTCTCTCTCTCTCTCTCTCTCTCTCTCTCTCTCTCTCTCTCTCTCTCTCTCTCTCTCTCTCTCTCTCTCTCTCTATCTATCTATCTATCTATCTCTCTGTTGCTAAAACGCGGCACATGAAAGGGAAGATCTCTGTAAAAGCCAGATTAATTAAACTCTGTTTTACTTGAGTTAAAGAATGTTATATTGCTTGCATGAGTTAACTAATTTACATTAGACTGCATTATGCCATTTCAGTATTACCCAAAAAAAATAATTGAGGGGGGAGGGAGGGAGGATGATAAGAAATTAGAGACGCCACGTCAGAGGGGAATCAGGGTTTTTGTGACGAAATTTAAAATAGGGAGGGGGGGGGGGGGGGGGGATTGAAAATGGCAAAAAAAAAAATGCGTGACGTTATATGTGGACGACCATGAAGACTTATAAAAAATGGTAATTGCTACAACCAACAAAGGCCAGCTCCAGGACATGGGGTTTCTGAGGAGGGCGAACCGCAACCAGACGAAACGAACATGGCCTCAAAGCCCAGCCCCTGCTGACTCAAGTGGAACAGTCCCAACTGCGATAGTTTTGCCTAGTGCCCTAGATTTCTAGATAGAAATCTAGGGCACTAGTTTTGCCGTGTGTTCAGAATGTGTGTGTGTGTGGTTGGGAGGGGGGGGGGGGGGGGGGGAATAGGTTTCCGCGACATTTGTGAGAAACCAAGTGCTATAGATCCAGACCTCCAAGACTACCCAGAGTTCGCTGGGAAGACGACATTAGACAATCCTTGAAGGACCAAGGGTTGGAATGCGGCCAGGCCAGGGGGGAAGACCGCCAATGGGACAGTGTTGCGTTCTCTGTGGCGGACCTCTGCACCCCAGGGTGGAAAATGAGCGACTAAGCAAGTAAGTAAGTAATAATTTTATGTAAAGACTATAGTATGGAACAGAGTGAGGAAAGAAGCAATGGAACACTATCAGTTTCCATGAATAGCTATTCTACTCAATTATTCTTTTAATAAACCGTATCAAATTCAACGGCTTAATTCTCGACTTTATTTGTGTATTTTGCTTCTGTTTGAAATTTCTTTTGGCCTGCTTTGTTGCTTTGTCTCTATCCCTGGCACTTCAGCCTTTCCCATTGTTTGTGCATCTCCTCCTTTCCCATCCCCTCCCACCCATCATCGTGTCGCCAAGCCGTCCCATCTGCCAGATTGTACAGAGCTACCGTCTCGTTACCCTGGCAACCTGGAGTTTATCTTGGCTTCATAAGAATTCAATTTCGGACGGGAGAGAACTCTTTCTGACATTTAGTTTTCGATGAAAGGGGTTGTCCCTCTTACGCGAGACAAACTAACAATAGGAATGGCACTATGCGTGACTGATATTTCATTACGACGTTTTCTATCTATCTATCTATCTATCTATCTATCTATCTATCTATCTATCTATCTATCTATCTATCTATCTATCTATCTATCTATCTATCTATCTATCTATCTAATCGCTGTCTGTCTGTCTGTCTGTCTATCTATCTATCTATCTATCTATCTATCTATCTATCTATCTATCTATCTATCTATCTATCTATCTGTCTGTCTGTCTGTCTGTCTGTCTGTCTCGATGTCTGAGTCTATCTGTAATCTGCCTGTCTGTTCCTGTATCTGTATGCGTCTCTCTCTCTCTCTCTCTCTCTCCCTCTCTCTGTCTGTCTTCCTGTCTCTCTAAATGTTTCTGTGTCTATCATATGCTGATCAGTCTGTTTGTGTGTGTTTGTGTCTCGTTGTCTACTCGTTATTTCTGTTTATCAAGCTGTCTGTCTGTCAGGACGACATGCTTAAGATAAACTGAGACGACATATCAGCATTATATTTGGGTGTTTGTCCCGAAGACGTGATTCGAGAACTAATCTTGACGTTTATGGCACAAATACTTAGAGTAATCATTTTGTAAAAAAAAAAATATAAATATACAATTCAGTAAATCAATCAATACCCTGTAATTCCCTAAGGAGCACAGGCACACAACAAACACGCACCTAGTCCTCCTGTTGTGTGCCATCAGCTCAAGTTCTCCTGTCACGTGCCATCAGCTCAAGTTCTCCTGTCACGTGCCATCAGCTCAAGTTCTCCTGTCACGTGCCATCAGCTCAAGTTCTCCTGTCACGTGCCATCAGCTCAAGTTCTCCTGTCACGTGTCATCAGCTCAAGTTCACCTGTAACGTGCCATCAGCTCAAGTTCCATCCATGTCTTCATCATTTTAATCTCTGTCTCCAGTTCTCTTCTCCGTATTTTTTGTATACCTATGAGATTTTTTTAGGCCGCAAACGGCTCCTGGGTCGACCCAGCCCCAATTGGGTACCAGAGCAACTCTGGGAAGGTTAAGGCGGCCGGCGTGATGCTGATCACATCACCCCTAGTGTGCCGATGGTCAAGAAAATATGGGCCTAACACCATATTCCCAATATGCCTCAATGGGCGTGTAACGGGATCCTTTACCTTTTTTAATGCATATCTTACTATGGTGATTGCAGAACAAGGACTGCCTTGTAATGCTATCAGTAGGTTTATTCAGTGTATGTCCTATCCTTTAGGGGGTTGGAGTGGCTAAGAGGTATGGCGCCCGCCTCGAATTCTAGAGATACCGGGTTCGATTCCCAGTAGAGTGAATATAATTTATGGAATTATTTTTTCTGAACCAGTAGTTCTAATGATGTTATACTCCCCCCTGGTCTCCTGGGTAGTGAGATCGGATGCCAGCTTTCTCGGATAAGGCCGAAACAATAGGAGGTCCCTTGTGCAAGTCGCGCACGTTAAAAATCCCACGGCAGTTGGAGGAAATCGTAAAGAGTATTCCTTAAGGCCGCTGCCCTTGCAAAATTTAAAAATTGAAAACCTACCCACCACAAACATATGTATATAATGTGTGATTCCTATATGCACACATTGGGATTCTCGCCGGTGCTACGGAGTTCGTGCACTGTGCTTGAGTTCCTCCTTGTGTGATCTAAGGAACGAGATGGGAGCACTGATGGAGTTGTCCGTCTGCAACGAAGATATCCTTCGAACCAAACGAAACCAAACCAGTGTCCTGTCTGTTGCAGGGGCGGCCAGTAGTTTTTACAGGCGGTTCGGTAAAAATTAGCTCAACGGATTGTTGAGAGCTTGATAGTCAATCGTGTAATCTGGGTTTACAGTTCATCTTATTTAGAGCTTCGTGCCTTTGATGTTAAGTACGCGAATGTGGGTTTAAATTAACTTGTGACCATGATAATGATGATTTGAATTCCCAAAATGTTCAGAGACTTGATAAGTCATTCCTTGAGTCCATATAAATTTAATATATCAATTCCATACACGAACAGTTCACACATGGTCATCATGAAGAATTATACATAATAATTGCAGTTCATACTTCATCTATGATTCCTTTACAAATCAGTCCTTGTCTCATACATCTGAACTACTGTAGGCAGAACGACATAACTATATGCACGCGTGGTTGGTAAATCCAACGACCGACAGTGAGATTATGCGTCTGGCACTAGTATTAACTAAAGAGGACTGTTAATTCATTTCGACAAGGTTTAGTCAACTACTAACCTGTAACTTCATCTTTCTTCATCACAACAGTGGACTGACCCATGTCCATGAGAAAATACAATATAACCGTGTGGCCTTTTCTGCCCGACACTATAAGAATATAAAGACACGTCTTCTCCGTTTGACGGTCATTTGAAAAAGGGTCCCGTTACTTGGTCACCGTGCGTGACTACCAACGCTGAAACGTCACAGCGTTCACTAGGCTAATAATACTTTTTACATTACATTAAACGTTGTAACCCCTAAAATCGCATGCTGCTAACCTCTAGCAGACAATGCCAATTAATCTACCGTAGCAATTCCCTGTCCACCGGGGGAAAAAAAAATCTATTAGATAGATTTTTTTTTTCAAAAACCTATCTGAATGAATATCAAAAAATTTAACAATATCAAAAAATTTAACAAAAATGCGGCATATGGCCTACGACGTTCTGTCTAGAACCAATGTCGTGGTCATGTCGACTAACTAACAGTCATCTAATATATTAATGATCATATTATACCTAAATGTTATACATAAATTTTATATAAACTAAAAGAGAATGGCTAATGTTGATATCTAATTAAATAATTAATTAACTTAAAATATGTCGCAATGAAATGTCACGTCAGACTAATCTAAAGAGTTAAAATTAAACTAATTAATTATATTGAGTGTGGAATAAGAATAAAGTTGTTGAAAATCTAATGTAAGAAAAATGAAAGGATATGTTAAAGAGAGAAATAAATAAATAAAGAATAAAGTAGAGAAAAAAGTAATGTATAAATTTAACTTAGTTTTGTGTGTTGGACATTAATTAAGTTTAGTATTAAGTTGTTAATAGCTATCTAAATTAACCAATTTAAACAATAATGTAGTATGTAATGTATCAATCTAATTATTAACTATATAATATAATAGCTACATGCAATAACATTATCTAAGAATCATGTGAGTTTTTATTTTTTTCTTTCTTTCATTTTTTTCCAAATTTCATTTCATTTTTTTCATATTTATCTCACCTTTCATTTTAATTTCCATTATTTTAACGACTTAATTAAAATTAATTAAAGTTGGATAAGATGATCCATACGTATGCTTGATCCTTGTGAATTCCAATTAACAAACAAATGTTTAAGTGTTTCAGTTCATAAGTATCGACGTTATTGATAATAGTTCATGTCGCATACTGAGTTACTTTGATAGTGTTTTCTATTATGTTCACTTGATGCACGGAAATGTGTCCAATAGTTTTATCATTAAAGGATATCCAGCAAAGTCCTGACGTAAATACGAACATAGAGTCAATTGATTTCATTCATTTCGTATATAAAGTCTTTAGTAAGCAGATACTTGTATTGTAGGCAATAGTTCATGTCTATATAGAACAGCCATTGTAGTGCTATTTATTATGAGTAAGTATCTGCGACGTTAATATAGTTCAGGACTCGACATCAGTAGGATTTCGAGATAGAGTATCTGCCAGGACGTTATCTGCTCCTGTGATGTACTCGATTGAGAAGTCGAACGGTTGTAGGAGAATAGCGAATCTGGTGAGCTTTGGACTTTTATGATTCGCCCGTCGTAGTGATGCTACGGCTTTCTGGTCTGTCTGTACTACGAACGGGGCTCCCAGCAGGAACTTTTCCAACTTCGTTATCGCCCACACCACTGCTAAAAGTTCGCGGTCGACAGTTGAGTATTTGACTTCCGGTAGTTTCAGTTTCCGTGAGACGTACAAGTTTGGATGGAGGATGTCGTCATGATATTGGAGCAAACATGCGCCAATTCCGTAGCTACTCGCATCTGTTCGGAGAATAAACTTTTTGGAAGCATCAGTTAGTCTCAAGATTGGTGGGTTTGAAAATATGTTAATAATATTATGGAAAACATTATTACACTCACTAGTCCATGTCACCTTCACTGGCATGTCCTTCTTTAATAATGAGGAAAAGACAGCCGTGATAGATGACAAGTTAGGTACGAATCTACTGTAATATTGGACTAGACCTAACAAGCTTCTAACCTGTTTCTTCGTTTGAGGAACGGAAATGTTTAAAATTTTAGAAACCGTACTGGGTAGTGTTCGGATATATCCTGCTCCAATAATGTGACCCAAAAAAAGTTATTTCATGAAATGCTACTTGTAATTTTGTGGGTTTAGCAGTTAAATTGTTCCTTCTTAATGTGTCCAAAACGTTTTCAAGACCCAAAAAATGTTCCTCAAAAGATGAACTAAATAAGCATATGTCGTCTATGTATGCAATAATGTCTGGTCTACCTGAAAAAATGTGTCGCATCATGCGAACAAATGTAGCTGGAGCGTTAACAAGCCCAAAAGGCATAACATTCCACTGGTATAGACCTTGCGGAGTGGAAAACGCTGTGTAGTATTTAGCTTTTTCGGTTAGTGGTATCTGCCAATAACCTTTAGTTAAGTCTATCTTAGTGAATATCGTTGCGGTCGATAGACGTGGCAGTAAGTCGTCGAGAAGTGGATGTGGTTCGCTATCACCTATCGTTTGTGCATTTAATTTTCTATAGTCGACGCATAGTCTAATGTTATTGTCCTTCTTTCGGGCAATAACTAATGGAGAAGAAAATGGGGAATTACTAGTTTCAATAATTCCTAAAGATAACATCTGTTCAAGTTCCTTAGTAGTTTTAGTAAGAAAGTGTAGAGGAACAGAATATGGATGTACCCGAATTGGAGTATCATCGTTAAGAGTGATGTCATGACTAATGACTGATGTGCGACCTGGAACGTCGGTCAACACATCTGGATAAGATTGTAGAAGTTCAGCAATCTGTTGATGCTGTTGCGGTGTAACCGACGAAGAGATGGTTACGTCCCGCCAAGATTCACTAGGCTGTACTACAGGTACAGGTAAAGCTAACTGTACCTCAGGAAAAGAAGATTCTTCTTCCTGGATAACAGACAAATTAGAATAGTGACATCTAGGTACGACAGTGTCATCTAGTTCATGAAAAATAGCTTGTAGATGTTCAGGAATAGAAAATATACAATATTTAATTCACAAGAACATAAATGACCAATAAAGGAAAGAAATGATGACTGACTATGCTGAGTCATCAACGATATGAGAAAAAATGTGTTACCATAACCTGTTATCTGCGTGACGCAGCATTAGGTACTAATTGTAACCGTAGACAATGGTGGTTAAAGTAAGCACCATTATCTCGCTCGATGACCATTCGAGCATCTCTATTGTTATGAAATGTAACTATAGCTTCACCATACCTGTCATTGGTAGGTGACAACAACCGTACAAACATAACGTCTGCCGTGTCATTAAAGAAATTACTAAGTGACTGCCATCTGGTACCTTGTGGCAGATTGCGCACTAACACGGTGCGAGAATATGCACCCTTCCCAATGTAAGTGGGATCAGTGTCACTAACATGATAAATAGTTCTTCTATTTAATCCCTTGGATCTGGTAGTCTTATGAGATGATGTCTCATAATGATTGACATATTTATTTGTCCTAATTTTATTAGATAAGTTCATAAGAACTCCACCATCATTACCCTTGTTTGGGACATCTTTTCTTTTCCCATTTTCAACAATTTTATCCAGATCACTGTTAATATGATCCTGTCGCCAATATCTATCTTCCGACTTGGCGGCACTCTTTAGAGAAAAGGCATATCTGCCTCGAAATGATTCTATAATCTTCCCTGGATGTGCTGGTAGTTTAGTATCTTTTTTTCTGTATGAGAGTCTCATCCTTCTCCTCATCGATTTCCAAAATGGTACTTGGACTGAAATTGGAGAAAACTGAGCCACGTGTATTTATTTTGTTGGCTCGTAATGTAGCTGTTGCAATGACAGCGTTAGCATTGCAATAAGATTGCACATTCTTTAATTCCCATTCCTCAATTTCCTGTGGGGAACAATCCTTACTACCATGGATGCGTCCCAACATCAGATCTGCAATTGGATTCTGAAGCATGCATACCTTAACTTGTCCTGAAAAGAAAGGTGTATTAACATGGACAATAGCTGTGGGGTAAAACTCAATAGTTCCCCCAAAAGTCATGCACCGGACATATTCCCCTGTTGCACAGCTAGGATGTACCAGAGACTGCCGCACTCCAATTGTTGTGGACCCCGAATCTCTCAATAGAGAAACCATTGAACCATTAACTATCCCTCTGTTGAAAATCAGAGAGCCTGTCCCATCATAGGATGCAAGACTGACTTCTGGTAGAATGTGTCCGCAGTTCAGAACTGTCTCTTTTGCCTTCTGAAATATAAGATTACATTTTTGGCAACTATTTGCCACGTTATAATTCATTGCAAAACAAGTAGACGAGGACTGTATTTTGTTATTAGTAGGTGAACTCTGAACCTCAGGGGTTGTAGCAGTAGTAACGGCTGCCCCTGTATTATGATTATAATTTGTCGATCTACGAGAATGAGAACGATGACGAGAATAATCAGTTGAATTATTCCGTTGTCCTCTATTGTAACTGTTATCTCGATGTCTCGAGTTATAATTATCGCTGTTGTTCCAATTGTTACCGTTATTATCATTATATGAACGATTATAACTTGAGTTACGTGGATTACTGTTGTATCTGGACTGAGGTGAATAATTTCTGTTTTGTGGTCTTCCTCTATTAAAGTTATTGTTAAAGCTATTACGTCCCTTATGAAAATTAATGTCATAGTTTCCCTTGAACCTACCTCTGTCCACACTGTGTGTTTTAGGTTTGTTATTACTATGATATGCCATATTGGAGGCTACAGGAAGTGGTTCTCTTATTAACGAGCCAGAAATGTTAGCATTCGGATGAGCGGTGCAGTAATTTAAAGAAATTTTTTCTAACTCATCAATAGTTTCTGGTTTCCGTTCTTGCAGATAAGCAAAGAACGGTGGGCTGACAGAAGATAACACTTTATCCCTTAATAACAAATCGACTAACTTGTCGTAAGATTTGTTGACACCTGCCAGTTCAACCCATCTGTTAAAAGTATTGCGTATGTTAGCAATAAAACCTGTGAAATCTTTATTATTATCTGGCAACAAACTTTTGAAACGTAATCTACATGCCTCTTCGTTCAAATGGAACCGACGTAATAACAAAGTCTTAATGGCCTTATAGTCTGTGGCTAATGTCGGATCAATATTTTGTGCTGCACTTGCAGGTTCTCCATCCAGAAATTCCTTGAGTTTAAGTGCCCATGCTGTTTTGTCAAGGTTATTGACCTTACATATATCCTCAAAGCGCGCCAGCCATGATGAAAGGTCGTCCACGTGTAATTTGAACGGTGGTAGCTTAAAGTAATAATTGCCCTTAAGTCGGTTGGAAGAAGATCCCGATTGAGCATTATCATTTTGGCTTGCTGCAGCACCCTGCGAATTAAGTTTTGCTGTTTCCAATTTAAGCCGTTGCAATTCCATTTCTTGCTGCAGTATGATTTCCTGTCGTTTCAATTTATTCTCTTCTTCAATCCGTAGGATTTCATCTCTTGCCATCTTTCTTTCTTCCTCTTCCTTAGCAATAGCTTTCTTTTCAGCCTCTTTTCTTTCAAGTTCTTCCATCTCTGCCTTATATTTTGCAAGTTGTTGTTCTGCAAATTCCAGGAGTGCATCTCCCTTTTTGTTACAATTTTTTCCAATTTTAATGAAATGATCCAAGGTAAGCATTCTTGAAGTTGATTTATTTAAGTATTCAATTACTTATGTTTAGTAATCACCAATAGAATCTATGTCGATAATTCTAATTACTCAACGAATGAATAATCAATATAAGAAATTGCAATATTCCTGTACTGTTATTTATAAGTTACACAAATCTATAATATTTTGTAAAAATATTATATATATCAACTAATATCTATCATAAATAGTTATGATAGTTAGTTATATAAGGTGCTGAAATTATATCATGCACTTCATATTAGTATTCAATAATTATGTGTATTATCCCTAAACAATTAGGTTATTTAAACTTAATAGTTATTAAGTTTACAATGTAGTAATGAGAAAATTTACTAATTAACATTTAATATGTCTTAATATGTTATAAAGTTATAATAATTAATCATGGTATATTATGCCATAATCATGAGCTATAAAGTGCATTGCCCATTTCTTGGACCACTACTGCAAATATGTGCAAAGTCCCTAATTCCTCCTTAAAACGCATAAAAATTTAATCATATTCATCTACACTATTATTAATGAATAAATTATAGCATTAATATTAAATTATAAAAGGATGTAATGAAGACAAACAATACAATGTGTTAACCAAGGATTACAGAACAGTATTACCATACGACAAGACATTTTCACAATAAAAAATGCATTTATAACTAAGTGGTATAAAAAGGAAGTGAGAGATTAAGAATGAACTGAATAGAAAACTAACCTGCGTACACAAAAATTTGTGACGTATACATGGACTCATTGACGATTGTACAAAAAAATATAACCTGAATGATAGTAAGGTCAGAAAAAAACACGATAGGTTACAAACATTGTTACAAAACTGAATAAAAATTAGAACTAAATACACTAGAATACCCCAATTATAACTAGACTGGACATCTAACATGCAAGGTCAATTAATTGCAATTACGAACGAACGAAAATCATCGGAAGGTCATCGATGGGTTCTTCGTTAAAAGCAATTAACTAACGGCCTTAAGGAACATTCAGAATGAATATCGGCATCCTCAGAGCCATGTTATTCATTCCAAACCGCCGCCCATCCATACCCACGAATAAGGGACAACATCAACGGAAAAAACAGATATGACATAGATATATAATAAATAGCGAGGACATGCCTGCACAGCGAAATGGACTTAGTATTGTGTTTTATGACGGACAATCGTCCTAAGTCTAAACTTATCTTTAAAAGGCTCCGGCGATGTCAAGTTCACCAACGGACTAGATCAATGCCTAGTACTGTTTGCTCTCGATTGGTTGACAACCGTATTCAATCGTCCGGTCTTCTTGATAAGGTAAATCTTCATCAACTTGGAAGGCGTTGACGGCTGTACTTTCAGAGCGTGGCCTCTACACATGATGTAGTGACGTCAGATTGGCATTTCGTAGTCATGCGTTGAACGACGTTTGTACTCATCATGTGACTTTCTTGTAATGGTAAACAGTTGGTAAAAGTATGTAAACAAGAAAAAAATTTTTCCTTTTTTCTTTCGTTCAGCGATGGCCAACTATTTCTTTCTTTCGTTCCCCATCAATGGCCAACCAGTTGTTGCAGGGGCGGCCAGTAGTTTTTACAGGCGGTTCGGTAAAAATTAGCTCAACGGATTGTTGAGAGCTTGATAGTCAATCGTGTAATCTGGGTTTACAGTTCATCTTATTTAGAGCTTCGTGCCTTTGATGTTAAGTACGCGAATGTGGGTTTAAATTAACTTGTGACCATGATAATGATGATTTGAATTCCCAAAATGTTCAGAGACTTGATAAGTCATTCCTTGAGTCCATATAAATTTAATATATCAATTCCATACACGAACAGTTCACACATGGTCATCATGAAGAATTATACATAATAATTGCAGTTCATACTTGTCGTGGAATATTCTAATCCACATATATAAATTATCAAGTAAATATAAAGCCTAATAAATACATATAATAAATAAAGGAAGAAGAATGGTAAAGAACAGTGCTGTCACAATGACTGTACTCGAAATCCCCTTGTTTTCTACTGCGTATGCAAATTGTAACGTTTCACGTTGATATTAAAGGCCTTCTGCAACATACACGCGTTTCCCAAACACACAATAAAATGTGCTGCCTTTCTAAGAAAAACCTTGAAATATGCAAGTTGACCTAAATTTTAAATTCCATTCATGTCTTTTTCTACACTATGTTACCAAGATCAAAAGACAGATGGACAAAAGGATAGCGAGAAGGGAGAGGCAGAAAGCCGAACACTAAACACGCTTCGCGCGATACACAAATGCTGCCATCACGCGTGTAAGACTACATGCACTAACTTTTTTTCAGACGGACAGTGATAAAATACATTACCCATCCCAGAGTTAGGTTTATAAATCCTGAAAAACTCTTATTAGAAAAGATAACATTAGTTGGGTTTACGGTTGAAAACATAACAGTACCCAGACAGCACATCTTCGAAACAGGAGGTAGAAAATACATATTTTGAACGCAGCCACGTAGCTCTTTTAAATTTGGATATTTGGGTTCCTTAGGGCTTGCTGACAAATAATATGTAAAACGTTACGCAAATAGTCCAGGAATTAATAAATTATACCCAAAATAAAATATTGGGGGTGCCTGGCAGCATAAAATCATTTCTGCTCATAAGATTTTTTTTTAACGTGTTTGAAAAAAATTTACGTTACAGAAATAGCCTACCATGTAAACTCCAAATTGATTGGAGCGCAACAAATGAAAGCCTAACCACGATTGGTCGGGCTATAAATACTATCTTTCGTTGTTAGGGGAGACGTGAAAAGGTAACATTTTTTTCAAACACTTTCGAAACGTGGCCTCATTGGCTAGACTCGCTGATATACTCACTTAGGAGCGTTAGTTCGAGACCACTAGTGCAAATAATCTTGATAAAGCAACAGTGCGTTGAAGCCAGCTCATATTTGTGTTAAATAAAAGCCTGGAACATAAGCAGATGGGAATTTGTGCCAGTAAATGTGCCAGAATTCATTGCTAATCAACGTATCTGTGTTTATTTCCATGAAATTGTGGTAAGCTTGAACCATTCAGTATCTTTTAATGAAAATTGAATGTAAATTGTTAATTTATGCCTGTATATATATGTGTAGTTCAGTGGCAAACAGGAGATAAAGCCTATAATGCTCCAGCCTGAACAGAGGGTGTCGGAGGGAAGTAAAACGGCATGGAATGGCCAAATAGTACACTGACACCTGGATGATTGATTAGACAGAAATAATGCTGGAAGTGCAGGGCGTAGTGACCATTAAGGAGGGTAATGCTGGTATAAAGTATTTCAGATGAAGCTGACAGTTGGCCTAACGCTCTGAACTCAATGTTTGTGTTGTATTGTGCTCAGTGTAGAACTAGAGTATCAATTAGTTATGAAGTAGAAGGTACATCCTTCTTGTTTTCAGGGACCGTGGTCTTGATGGTATTGAGCAGCACCTGGTCAGAGCTTTGCTGAATCCAGAGTCGGACAGCATACTCCTTGGTCTTTTTAGCTATCAGTGAGGTGTCTCCAGAGCCCAGAGGAGAATTCGAGCAGAGGAGTCCTTCCCTGCCGCCACCACGCAAGATAAGCTGATTTGGCCAGCTGAGCTCAACATTATGTCCCCTCATCTTGAAATGACTTTGTAAAAATAACATTCAGAGGGGAATTTAATTGTCTTAATATCAGGAACTGAGAACATCTCCAATACTAGTCCCAAAAGACAAACTATTGAAGTCATGATGACAAATACCAACAGAGCTTGAACAAAACAAAACCAGTATTACCTCATATTACCACTACACAACTGACACACATAGGATATTTTAATAATATATGTCACTACAATATTCATATTGATAAAGTCTGTACATATACTTGTAATTAAAATTGATTGTGATTCCTGGTTCCTTTGTATTTGAATCAGGACACATATACCTTTATGATAACCATGAATACATATTGTTATTTGAAAAGTTATCAGTGACTCCTTAAGATATTCTCATAGAGTGTTATATGTATGTGAGTGTCACAGTGTTGTCAAGAGTAGTGGATTAAATTAAATTGTTTATCTGTCTGTTGTTGTGACTTACACTTCATCATACACATACCCTAGACACATAACGTAGTCATCACACTATTCCAGAATAATTCTGACTGAGATATATAGATATGTGGTAGCAAGTAAGGTTATCTATAATACACTACTCTTAATAGATATAGATACCTTCACAGCTGATCTCAGTCAGTACACTAAGTCCCATATAAATATTTATAACATCCCACTTCACCACAATACTTCATCTATGATTCCTTTACAAATCAGTCCTTGTCTCATACATCTGAACTACTGTAGGCAGAACGACATAACTATATGCACGCGTGGTTGGTAAATCCAACGACCGACAGTGAGATTATGCGTCTGGCACTAGTATTAACTAAAGAGGACTGTTAATTCATCTCGACAAGGTTTAGTCAACTACTAACCTGTAACTTCATCTTTCTTCATCACAACAGTGGACTGACCCATGTCCATGAGAAAATACAATATAACCGTGTGGCCTTTCCTGCCCGACACTATAAGAATATAAAGACACGTCTTCTCCGTTTGACGGTCATTTGAAAAAGGGTCCCGTTACTTGGTCACCGTGCGTGACTACCAACGCTGAAACGTCACAGCGTTCACTAGGCTAATAATACTTTTTACATTACATTAAACGTTGTAACCCCTAAAATCGCATGCTGCTAACCTCTAGCAGACAATGCCGATTAATCTACCGTAACACTGTCCAGCATCTTCTTCTCATCTCTTATTCCAGCGGGACTTGTCTGGTTGTTGTCATCAGTTCTACATTGGTGATCTTGTCATCAGTTCTACATTGGTAATCTTGTCATAAGTTCTACATTGGTGATCTTGTCATACCATTTCAATCCTTCTATTCTACGCAAGCACACATTTATGAAAGTCTGTAGCTTTTTGTTTGTTGATTTGTTGTTCTCCATGTTTCACAGCCATAAAATAGTACTGACTTAACATTTGAGATGAAGATTCTGATTTGCGAGTTGGATTAGATTTCTATTGATCTCCATAAACTTACCAATGCATTTAGATTTCCTTTGATCTCCATATACTTAGCAGTGCTATTAGATTTCTTTTGATCTCCATATACTTACCAGTGCAATTAGATTTCTTTTGATCTCCACATACTTACCAGTGCTATTAGATTTCTTTTGATCTCCACATACTTACCAGTGCTATTAGATTTCTTTTGATCTCCATATACTTACCAGTGCAATTAGATGTCTTTTGATCTCCATTTACTTATCGGTGCAATTAGATTTCTTGTGATCTCTATATACTTAGCAGTGCTATTAGATTTCTTTTGATCTCCATATACTTACCAGTGCAATTATATTTCTTTTGATCTCCACATACTTACCAGTGCTATTAGATTTCTTTTGATCTCCATATGCTTACCAGTGCAATTAGATGTCTTTTGATCTCCATATACTTACCAGTGCGAATAGATTTCTTTTGATCTCCATATAGGTACGAGTGCAATTAGATTTCTTTTGATCTCCATATACTTACCAGTGCAGTTAGTTTTCTTTCGATCTCCATATGTTTACCAGTGCAATTAGATTTTTTTTATCTCCATATATTTACCAGTGCAAATAGATTCGTTTTGATCTCCATATACTTACCAGTGCAAATAGATTTCTTTTGATCTCCGTATGTCTACCAGTGCAATGAAAGCTCTTTGTTTTCCTATGTTCATGTTATTGTTTGTTCCTCCACTTTTGTCTATATTGCAACCAAGATTTTTTGCATGATTCTATATCTTATATTGGGTGTTCCTTCAAGCTTAATCTTGTTAATATTAAATATAAAATTAACGTGCATTAAAAATCCACTTAAAGAATATGACCACTGCTCTACCTGGCATATCGTACAAGGCAATTAATATAAAGTTGTGGCGTGAGGCTGGCATCTTCATCATGTAAAAACAAAGAGGCGGAGAAACCCCTGCTTCAAGAGCATGTGACTGCTTGGTTGCATGGTTACCAACTTTATTGATAGTTCCGTTCTCCGTAAAGACCGCAGAGGAAAATGATATAACTACATCGTCTCAGAAGATAAGTGTCGTGCTTTGAGAGAGAGCTACTGAAGGTAGCCAGTATAAACACTGAATATAAATTCGTTTTATTGAACTTCAGGAATCGTAAATACTTGTTCGGCTATTGACCAGCTGCATGTCCTCAGATCGTCAGTTTTTTTTCTGAAACTTGTAAGAACCATAAATGTGTGTTTGGCTGATCCGCATATATACAGGTTCATAGACACAAGTTCACTTCACTTAGTCACTTCACTTTGTCACTTCACTTAGTCACTTCACTTTGTCACTTCACTTAGTCACTTCACTTTGTCACTTCACCGTTCAGGGTTTTTTGTTAACCTGTGGTCTAAGGAGCTCTTGGGGTTCCAGGAATGGATTCTAGGGTGATTTCTTTTTCTTCTTCTTCTTCTTCTTCTTCTTGGATCCTTACCCGCCGACTCTCCAAGTAGTCAGTGGCCATTACGCCTGGTGGCGTCTTGTAGGGCAGCAACAAATTGCTTCCACTTTACTCGGTCGGCGGTCATCCTTCGTACAATGCCCCAGCTCTGGTTTATTCTTTGCTTCTCGGCTTGCACAGTTCTCCGCCAAGTTGTTTTTGGTCAGCCTCGCTTTTGCTTTCCTTCAGGGGTCCATAGCATAGATGTTCTTGTGATGGCATCAGGGTCTCTTCCGAGGACGTGGCCAACCGAACTCCTGCACCTGCCAGCTATGATGGAGTGCATGTGCTCATGGTTGCTCTGAATAAGCAGTTCTTGGTTGGTGGTGGTATTCGGCCAAAAGATTCGGAAAATTTTCCTTAGGCACATTGTGTGGAAAGAGGACAAATTCGACATTTCCTTCTCTATTACTCTTTAGCATTCCGCACCATAGAGAAGCACAGAAAATACCCAGCTCTCATATAATCTTAATCTAGTGTTTGTGCTGTATTGAGAGGACTTCCAGATGTTGTTTAGACTAGCAAAGGCTGTTCTTGCTTTATTCATTCTGTTGTTGATGTCTTTGCTTGTTCCACCGTCTGGTGTTAATATGCATGAAAATATTTCTTTCAGGGAAAAATGTACATTAATTGAATACTTTGCCACTTCTGCTGCCATTTGTTCATTTAGCGTACGAACATTCCAGGTGCAAAAAATGTGATGACAAAAAAAAGATGTGTCGCAGCCCAGACTCCTTTGCTAGTGGGACAAGAGAGAAGAAGAAGACTCCGGCGATAGAAGGGAAAGACATTGAGGAAATCTCTTTGATAGCATTACAAGGCAGACCTTGGTTTGAAATCCCCAGGAAAAGAGAGGTAGACATAGGCTGGAAAAACATGTAGAGAGGAGAACTGAAAAAGTACTACAGTTACTTCATGTGGTTGGCAATGGATGGTATATATATATATATACCTCATCTCATCTCAACCCGTAACCCGTCATGGGTCGTAGGGGTGCTATGGTGGAAGCATCAGCAGACAGGGCCCTCCACTGCTCTCTATCCTCAGCAATGCGTACAAGTGTGGAAAAACCGTGCCCTGCCCATTCTTTGATGTTATCAGCCCAGGATTTTTTTTGCCTTCCTCTTCTCCGTTTACCTTCGACTGTTCCCTGGAGGAACGTTTTCGAAAGGGAGTCATGACGAGTTACATGCCCAAACCAGGCAAGCTTTCGACGTTTCACTGCTAACAAAAGTGGTTCTTGGTGGCCTGCATACGTGTTTACAAGGTATTTTCTCTCTAACATAGGCATTTGTTTTGTGCTTTTTGTAGCAAATGCGCAAAATTCTTCGATAACATTTATACTCGAAAGCCTGAATCCTTCGCTCCGTATCTGCAGTGAGTGTCCAGCCCTCACACCCATACAAGAGAATAGATAATACAAGTGATTTGTATAATTTAATCTTCACAGGAAAACTGATGTTACTTTTCCAGATCACATTCAGCCTTGTCATGGCAGCTGAGGCCATCTCAAGTCTTCTCTTGATTTCTTTACTTGATCTTCCATCACTACATATAGTGGACCCCCAGATATTTAAAGGTGTTAACTTCTTCTAACGTTTGCCCATTTAACGTAATGTTGGTCGGAACATGTTTCTTATGGCTATTCACCAATATCTTGCTTTTTTCTATATTAATTTCCATCCCATACGTTCTTCTTACTTTCTCCAGTCTAGAGGTAAGGTCTTGAAGTTCTGATTCTGTTCCAGCTATCAGATCAATATCATCAGCAAAACGTAAATTACACAGAGGTCGGCCTCCAATCGATATGGTTGTTTTATAATCGTAGAGAGCCTCTTGCATAATATGTTCTAGATATATATTAAAGAGCACTGGGGACAGGATACATCCCTGACGAACTCCTACAGTTGTTTTGAAAAATTCTCCAATGTCATTGCTTGCAAAAACAGCACTGCTTGCGTCCTTGTATAGTGCTTCAATGATATATATGATGTTGGTATCAAAATTGAATTTTCTCATTATTTGCCATAAGCCTTCATGCCAGACTCGATCGAAGGCTTTTGTGAAATCGATGAAGTTATGGTATAAATCGCGTTGATGCTGGAGATGTTTTTCGATCAGTAATCTAATATTGAAGATTTGTTCTGAGGTACTTCTTTTTGGTCTAAAGCCAGCCTGTTCCTCGGACAAGATTTCTTCTGATTTCTGTTTTATTCTGTTCAAAAGTATCCTTAACATCACTTTACTTGGATGACTAATAAGGCTAATGGTTCTGTAATTCTTGCACATTTTTAGATTTCCTTTCTTTGGAAGCGGTATTACTAATGACTGTGCCCACTCTTTTGGCCATTTTTTAGTACTCCATATCTTCTGGCAAATTGTTGTCATGATTTTTACTATATCTGGTCCTCTATATTTCAAGAGCTCTGCTGGGATATTATCCACACCCGGTGACTTCCCTCCTTTCATCGAACATATAGCCTCTTCCACTTCTTCCCGTAATATTGCTGCATTTCCGAGTTCCCTGTTTTCACACTTAATGTTGTTTAATATGCTGTAGTCAGTGTCGAGTTTACAGTTATATAATTCTTTACAATATTCTGTCCACCTTCTCATTACAGCTGTTTTTTCATTGAGAAGAGCCCCATTGCTATCTTCTATAACAGTTTCCCTGGGCTGTTGGGGTTTTGATAGTCTTAATGTCTGTCGTAATTTTTGAAGAAGATAGGTCTGAGAAATTATGGTCCAGTCCGAGCATAGGTGGTAATGATAGCTATGTGAGAGGAAGGTGTAAGAAACAGTTTCTGTTTCACGAGGGGGTGAGAGTGTAAGAGAAAGAACAGCCTTGGATCGAGTAATTGCTCTAATCTAAGCCTATATGTTACGACTATATTTTTAAATCAGACGCACTTTCTCTTCTTGGACAAAATACAAGTTACACTGCACACACATACACAAATATATTTGACAGATAAAAAATACGTACAGACGTGAAAACAAACTATGAATAACATATAAGGGCAGAGGTTTGACCAAAACGATAGCTTAAGGTTTATCCTGTTTATTATCAGTAGGAAAAAATCACAACATCAAGAAAAAGACATTTTACATCAAGGAAATATAGTTTACAGTCAAGAAAAATGCAAAAGTTAATCCAATAGGCCCTCCCTCTTGTAAAGGAAAAAAACTAGGAAAATCCCAACAGAGGTAGTTAACTCAAACAGATCAAAGAAATTAACAGTGGGGTGTAGGGAGTAGTCAGGACGGGTTAAAAAACAAGTCCTTAATTTAACCTATGCCGAGGACACTCAGATTAGTGAGAGATATAAAAAAAAAAGATTGTGATGTTATTGATAACAAAAAAAGACAATTAAGTTTCTTCCTTTCAGTTCACCCAATCATTCATACAGTGGCCACTTTTCAGATTTGCTTACCCATTCGTTAACGCAGCTAACGTTCCATGGAATTAAACACTAACAGGTACTAAGAAAAAAATCAGAGTCCTATTCTTTGTCAATTTCAGCCCCAGACTATCCGGTTTGCTGACTGTTATTGTCCGGCAGTCGCTGAAGTTGATGCGTTAGAATTTTTCTGGATATTCATCTTTTCGTTGCAGGTAGTAGTTTGGGATAAGTGTTCTATGTGGTGGCACCGTCATAGGAATAAATAATACCTATTGTCCTGTGTGGTCTAGCCTCTGGTGGCTGAGACACTCTGTGACGTGATGGGGAAAATGTTAAATGATAATAATCGGCTGTTCTTTGAGGTGATGGCCGAGTATGAACAGTGAGTTCTCTTGAGTATATCCGGGGGAAAACTTCTGTCATGGGTCAGATAAAGGAGTACCTAATTTCTGCTTCAGCATGCTGATGATAGATATTTATATGGACAAAAAATTTGTATTCTGGGAATGTTCCGTTCCAGTTAAAATTTATAATATTGTTTGTATTTTCTTGATTTGACCTCTCTTCATAAATGGAGAAGGTGGACCGCACAGGGGTCACAACATGAAGATTGTTACAACACTAATCTCTGGATGCTTATAGGAACATCGGACCGTAAGACCGCTAGATTCCCAAGGTTATGATCAGCCTAGATTATTTTGGAAGAAACTACAAACGTTTTAACAATATTATCAATATCCTAGTCTAACACACGTTTAAGTATGGCCTGTTAAGCACTCCGTGATTAAATTAAATTTAAAACCCACAAGTGTCTAGCTAAGCTCATCGCTTTTAACACGAGATATGAACACTAGTCACTTAAAATTCACACATGATAAAATAAAAATAAATTGCGTTCCCTTAATTATCCATCGCCTAGCGTCTAATAATTAATTTAAAGTATCTCTTACTTGGGAAATAGCGAATAATTAAATTTACGTTTACAGCTGGAAAAAAATTAGCTATATGTTATTAATTAACACAGAAAAAAACCCAGTGAAATATAATGGAAACACTATAACAATTAAATCACTCAAAATTCTTATATATATATATATATATATATATATATATATATATATATATATATATATATATATATATATATATATATATATATATACACACACATACACATACACATACACATACACATACATATACAGAAAAATGAATTTATCTCCACGTATATAAGTGATCCAAATTGTAATATGGCTCTTATAATGCGAGCTAGATACTTTCTTCAAAATCTCTGGCGCTACTGATAACTGAATTTTAAGAGATGGGGTAGATATATATGAAATGGGTATTAAATCGTTAGCTAGTGTGAGATTTCGCGCCCCTGCCCGCATTTTGGGAAAATCTGCGGTCGATTCCTGAATGAAAGCTTAGTTTCAATCTTTTACCGACCGCATATTCGTTTCGCTAGCAAGCAGACGCCTTTAGGTCCCTTCTCTCGGTGTAGCAAATTGCGTCCCCTGGAACACGAACAAAGGGATGAGGTCGGTAAACGTGGTAATCGCCCCTTTCTGCATTCGCTTAATTCCCCCTTGATTCTACAATTAACGACCCGTTCTCTCTTAGGAACTTCAAAAACCAATGCCTCCCCCCTCCCCCGTGCTTCAGAGACAAGGCGCTGACGTGATGTCGTAATCTGACAGCAGACAGACGCCCTTGACCCGTCCCCTTTTGAAGGAAAGACAGTCTGAGATCTGAATAGCTGTATTTGTTGCGATTGAAAAAGACAGGTAGGCGTTTCTAAATTATGAATAAGACAGATAGCGAAAGGCATGGCTTTTCCGCGATACCACGTACATGCTAATGAGGGAATCAAAGGTGGGAACCCACGTTGGATGAGTTGATCGAAAAAGAATGAGGGGTGCCGGTGAGAGTAAAGTGGACTGATCAAGGTGCTCGATTTTCATAACACTGTCACAGTTTGTCAAAAGCTGCCTTGCTGTTACCTTTTATTAGCCCCGTATTAATGGACTCACATTGATCAACTACCCATTTTTCTTCGGCCTGTTTCATTTTCTTTCTAATATTTTTATTCATCATACTGTATTGCCATTCTGCTTCAGGAACCTCTTTCTTAACCTTTTTCATTTCCCGCCGTGTATCACATAACTTCAGAATGTCATCTGTAACCCATGGTTTGTTTATTTTCTTTCTTTTACCAAGTATTTCTGTTGCTGATTCAATGAGCACGTCTTTCATGTTCTCTGTGATTGAGTTGATATCATCCTCCAGAAAGTTGAGAGCTGCAAATTTTCCTCCAACAGTTGCCTCAAATATTCCCGCGATTGCAAAAAAAATGGCAGTCATATTTTCGCAACGCAGCACACTCATAGAAGCAAATAATAATAAAAACTGTATGTCCAGAGGAAGATTGGTATCTCCCCTATCTATTAACAGTGGTTTCAGTACAATATTAAGTTGCCTTCTCCAGCAAGGCAAGCCTGGATGTGGCGAGGCATACTTCCCACAAGTGTTTGTAGGTAATTGTGAGTCAGACTGTCCCAGTATTTTTCAGCTTCCTTCTTCAATTGTTCAACATCTCTGAGTCCACTCTTTTTTAAATGTTTCTTGAGTAGTGCCCAAACGTTTTCAATTGTGTTTAGGTCGGGACTGTTGCTGGGCCACTTCAGCACTATCACATTCTTCTCTTGCAGCCATGCTTTGGTGGTATGAGTTGTATGTTTTGGGTCATTGTCATGTTGAAATGTGCACCCACTGGGGTACATGACCTGCTTAAGTGGCAGAAAGTGTCCCTCTAGTATGTCGATGTACCTTTCTTTCTTGAGAATTCCTGTGAAAACACACAGTGGGGTGGCACCTCTTGCTGAAACCCCTCCCCAAAGATGGAATTTCTGGGTATGTTTCGGTCGCTGGTACACAGGCGTTACAGAGTCTTTCGTCCAAATATTTATTTGAGCAGGATAAGGCCAAACAGAACATTCATCTGAAAAAATCACATTGTCCCATGACAATTTTTGGTGTTCGTGGCACCAGTTCAAGCGCATCTGTTTGTGAGTCTCTGTGAGCAATGATGACGAAATTACCCGCTTTTTTGTGTAATTCATCCTGTGTAGCTCCCGGTTGACAGTAGCATTAGATACCCCTGGGCTTCCCAACTAGATCATGAGCTGCCGTATGTTTTCTACACTCTTAATTGGACCAGCCCGAACGATTTGGGCGAGACGCCGATGGTCCTTTGTGTCCAAAATTCTTGGCCTCCCACTACCTTCTTTTCGCTCGATTCCATTACCTGCTTTTAATTTACTTACAACTCTGTAGACAGTCCGCTCAGGAATGTTCAAGGTTTTAGAAATGTTGGAACATGTTTGATTTCCTTCATTCCAAAGCTGTGAAATTAACATACACTTGACTTTGTATCCATTTTCTGCCACTAGCATTAGAAATTGACGTCTGCTCTATTATCAAGGGACTTTACTCTACGCTAATTTTTTTTTAACTTTTGGTAGTGTTTGCTCACTTCAGTGGAGTGCAAATTTGGGCCAGAACATGCATATTTAATTAGATTTCAGCTTATGTAGCTGAGCAATATGACTGCCATTTTTTTTGCAAAGCACTGTATATATATATATATATATATATATATATATATATATATATATATATATATATATATATATATATATATATATATATATATATATATATATATATATATATATATATATATATATGTATATATATATATATATATATATATATATATATATATATATATATAAAACGAGAACTGTTTGTCTGTATACACGAAGATCTGTCTATATACACGAAGATTTGCCTATATACAAACCTGGAATTCTGCTCACTTTCAGGCTGTGCGTTTCTGACTTACTGCTCACGGATCAGCGCTGTGGCCGCGCAACGAGCCTTGCACGAGCAGAAGACACTTCCTGGGGTGAGTATGTAAAAATGTTTATACATCTGTCCGTCTGTACGTTTCCTTCTGTCTTCTGCGTCGCCCTCATGAGTATGTATATCATCATCATCATTATCGTCATCATCATTATCATCATCATCATCATCATTATCATCATCATTATCGTCATCGTCACCATCATTATCATCGTCATCATCATCATTATCACCATCATTATCATCGTCATCATCATCATCATCATCGTCATCATTATCACCATCATCATTATCAATTTCCTGTTCGCTCCTTATGAATCATGGAACCACCACTGTAGCTTGTCCCATTACAGGAATCTTCCCCAAACATTCACATGCTCCTGCATCCTAGTTTCTATGGCAATTTGTTTAACATCATGAGGTTGCCAGCCTCATGTACAACCTCATATTAGTCGCCTTTAGACGAGACGCCTGATGGTGCTGTATGCTTCTTCTGTCTTTGTCACTTCACAGACCCCCGGGAACGACAATGGATATGTGTGTATGTGTGTGTGTGTGTGTTTGAGTGTTTGCGAAAAGGTAAAGGTTACGGTAGTCCCATGTCAGATACTTCCGTAGGTAAGTGAAATGTTAGAGACTTCACTATACTAAGGTCCACCTTTATGAGGCAATGTGACCAGTTCCATTCCCCCACTGCTTTTGTGTTTCCTAACTGAAGATCAGAGTTAAGTACCCATTTTCAGTTGGGTAGACAAGAGCATGACTCTACTAGATATCGCTGCAGCGTGTTTACAATGAATTTTACATACTATTCATTCGTTCGTTCGTTCGTTCGTTCTAACCGAATGTATGTGTACACGTCATTGTATGTCCTTGTTTTGCTTCAGTTATCTTCCTTGTTTAACGAAACCAGGCTAGTGTATTCTCCCTTTAATGATCGCCAAGAGATTCATTGAATTTGGCGACTTTTTTGCAAATCAAATTACCACAGGGGTCGTCTGATCGTGTTTCAGCTACGCCATCACTCCATCTTTGTTACTTGATAATCTCCCGTTTTTAGTTTCAAACCCTTAACATAAGGGATTTGTGTTCTTCTTGTTGTCTTGGCAACATACAGAATACTGATGGGACCTTACAGATGAGAAGAACTCGGTGTAATCTTTTTATTATTTTTTTTTAAACTTTTCTAGCTTTTTTTATTCGTTCATCCCAGTGGCGTTACTACAACGTAAGGAGCCCCTAGGCATAAATTAAGTCGGGTCCTCCTAAAATAATGGGCTCAACAGCCGTAATCGGTATATGGGGAATGTGTTTATTAAAAAAAAAAGACAAACAAATATACACTAGTCCTCCTCCTGTCTCTGTATAGCTCCTAACGGTGTAACATGAAGCTAACACTGTAGTAGGTTTTAGAGAGCCTGCGCTAATTCCTTAAGGACCATGGAGTCAATATTAAAAGCATAGTTCTCTAAGTATCCTTCACCAAGTACATACATGCCGTCTAAAGTAGTGGTTTCTGTAGCAATTGTTTTAAATGACAGGTTGCCTGTCCATCACAACAAATATATACTACTTACTTAAAAATTACAGTTAGTTAAAATTAGTGTTAAAAATTAATTTTGTAGCTGGACGAACACCCTTGCGTAACTGGATTGTCGTAAATTTAGATAGGTATTCAAGATAGATTTGGTCCCGTCTGAATAGAACTGAAAAAGGTGGTAACTCAGGGAGAAATAAGGTATAGAAATAGATTTCACGAGTGAATAGTTTAAGGGTAGAATCTGTCACTGGATTGAGAAGATACTCTAGTCCAGCCTATCTTTACGACTGTAATTTATTATCAGACAATCCTACTCTCCGTACATAAAAACATATACGTTTAACTATACACACACCCACACAGTGAAGTGACGACAAGACACACAAACGCGAAAACTATAGCAAATGGAATATGGATATGGGCTGAGCTGACCAACACAAGTAATTAAGTTTTGTTAAGTTTATTATCATATAAACTACTCACAACATCAAACATATATATGTGTATATATATATATATATATATATATATATATATATATATATATATATATATGTATATATATATATATATATATATATATATATATATATACACACAAGGGGATTGACATAAGTCTTGGGCCTGACCATGAAGGAGTCACAGGAGGAAGATGAAACTTGGCACATTTAAAGTTCATCATATTTGCACTGAATGTGTGAAGTACGCGTTTGTTTCTTCAATTGGTTTTCCCGCTACGGTGCACGGCGCAATGTACCCTATTGACCGGATCTGCTGCTCCAAAGATTTGACAAAACAATGGAAAAGAAGGAGGCCAGAGCTGTGATACAATTTCTGATGTTTCAGCAAAAAACACCTACAGAAATACACAGGGAGATGGAACCAGTGTTTCGTGATTCTTGTCCTTCATATACTTCGGTAAAAAAACTGGTGTCAACAGTTTAAGTGCGGCCGCTCAAATGTTGCTGATCTGCCAAGATCTGGTAGACCAGCCCCAGAGTGCAACGATGAAATTGCAAAAAGAATGAAGAAAATCATTGACCAGGATCGAAAAATGACAATTGTGGAGATAGCTAGTAGAGTAAAACTAAATGAAAGAACAGTTTATAGAATTTTACATAACAGACTGAACATGAGAAAAGTGTATGCACGCTGGGTTCCGCGACTGTTGACACGTGAACAGAAGCAAACGAGGGTAAATTGCTGTCAACAGTTGCTCAAAAAGTGTCAGTCAAAAAATTTTTTGGAGACCATGGTGACAGTAGATGAGACTTGGGTACACCATTATGACCCCGAATCCAAAATTGCCAGCATGCAATGGAAAACCCCGGGCCCCCCAACACCTGTCAAGCCGAGAGCGCAGAAATCTGCAGGAAAAGTGATGCTGACTGTTTTTTGGGACGGCAAAGGTGTCCTTTTGAAAGATTATCTGCCTCGTGGCAACACAGTTAATGGACAGTACTATGCAGATCTTCTCACCAAATTAAGAAGGGTTGTGACCAGGAAACGAGGGATAACGCGCACTCAAAATCTTCCTTTGTTTCAAGACAACGCGCCCTCTCACAAAGCACGGCTTGTGCAGCTAGCAACCAACGATTTGAATATTGAAATTCTTCCACACCCACCACTTTCTCCAGATTTGGCTCCATCAGACTTTTTTCTATTCCCAAATCTTAAAAAACAGCTAAAAGGAAATCATTTTGACAGCGATGAAGAGGTTATACTGGCATGTGAGGACTGGTTTAGTTTGAAAAATAGGGTGTTCGACTCCCAAGGTCTTTTCAAGGTCAAGCAGAGATGGCAAAAGTGTGTCAATTCAGACGGTGGCTATATTGAAAAGGAATAAACACAATTCAAAATTTCAGCTCTCTGTGACATGTCCTTCATGGTCAGGCCCAAGACTTATGTCAATCCCCTTGTATATATATATATATATATATATATATATATATATATATATATATATATATATATATATATATATATATATATATATATATATATATATATATATATATATATATATATCAATGAAATCATAGGTTACAAAAATTGGAAAATAACCCCATAAGTGTTATCCCCTCTGTTGAGAAGAAAAATCCCGCATGAAGTTAATAACCCCAAAAGGTCAAAAGATTAACGCTATGGTATAGAAATAGACGATGAAGTAAAGAACAGAGTTCCTAATTAATCTATCCTGTAAAATAACAGTATTAGCGAACAAAAAAAGAAGTGGGTACAATGATTATACAAATAGAAATATTCACTCCTCTTATTCACACTCTGTCAATCTGTGGCCACATTCAATCTCGCTTACCTACTAGTTGTTTACCAACATCTTGAACATATCATCATGGTATATGTAACAAATCCAGTGTGGTGTTTCGCCAAAGTGAGCCCCAGTTCCTCCACGAATAATTAATCCTCCTAATGGGGATCGCTTACTTTGGTGGTGATTATTGGATATTCAAATGTCACGTCAGATAGTTCAGGTAGCAAAATAATTACCAAGATCTAGTGTTCACAGTGGACAGTAGTTAGTACTTCCAATAGTTTAAGGAAATGTCTGGTAGGTAAATCTTTCTGGATAAATCCACTTGACAACACAATGGTCAGTAGTCGGGAACAATGTTATGTTTAGATATTTCGCCACAGCGGGCTGATTTAATTGAATGGAAAAAATCTGGATATTTGGTGTCTCAAATTATAATTAATTCCTATTGTCTATACGTTTGGACTCTCTCTCTCTCTCTCTCTCTCTCTCTCTCTCTCTCTCTCTGGATGAAGCAAGAAGACCGCACAGGTCAACATCGAAGACCCGATAAAGACTAAGAATTGTTACTGGTCGTATTTAGACTTAGACCGCTGGCAGGCTGGTTTGTGATCAGTACTAGATTTAGGAGAAAACAAAACATGTAATCACAATATCAATATCCTATCCGGTCACGCGTAAGGTTTAGATCTCTTATCCACTCTGTCATTTAATTAAATTAAAAGCACACAGGTCTTAACCAATCTTATCATGCTGCGCTCACCGGTTACTGGTTGAGTTTTAAGGTATGCGCCTTTTCCCCTTCCCGCCCCAGTAAACTCTCAGCGCACAATATCAGTGGTAATTTAATTATGACTATTTTACACACATCGCTTGTCATTACTAGCACTTTGTTTCACCACATGATATTACACTAGTCACTTACACAATTACACGTAATGAATTAGAAGTAAATTTATATTCCGTCAATAGTCAGTCGCCTAGTGTATTTATCAGTCAATTAAAACATATCTTTCTGGGTGATAGCGAGTGGTTAAATTTTCATTACAGCGGGAAAAGTTAGCTATATGTTATTTAATACGCCAGTCTTAACACTTAGAAAAATCCCAGTGAATTATAATGATAATCTTTAACACATTAAATCACCTAAATGCTAATATATATATTACCGCAATCAGAAATTGAACAATCTCCACGGAATGCTATGACACTTTCACAATGGCTAGAATCACGAGCTAGATTTCCAAAATATCCTGAGCGAACTGATAAACTGACTTTGGTAGGACTGAGCATATATATATACGGAAAAACTGTTATTTTACTGACTGGTGCGATAAATCACGCCTTCGGCCCTATCAGGGGAATCAACTCGTTCGACTCTCGATATAAGATTTTCTGCTCCCTGGCGCCGATCAACAACATAAAATCAGCTAAGCGAACAGACCGTCTTTGATCTCGTCTCTTCTGCTATAGATCAGATAATTATCTCCCCTGGGACCGCGAACACACGAATGTGGTCGGTAAGTCTTATTATCTCCCCTGAAATGCTGGACATGAAACCGTTTGCGGCCAAACTCCTGCTTGCGTGATAATTTATGATAGGCGAATTATGCTTTAGCTGGCTGTTATCTTAGCCTGTACGAACGTAGGTAAACGCTTGTAATCCTGTAAACAGAAGAAATAGGCGTGGCTTCAAAGTGAGTCTACAGTCAGTGAATTTAGTCAGCGAATTGCATGTTTTTACGCCGCAAAGATTATAACCTTAAGAAGGGGAATCAAGGTGGACAGGACACTGCTGAACTATTTACATATATATGTGACATGGATGTTAAAGAGCTGCGCACGATCATTGAATACTTCGGGGTTTCCCGATAGAGGGTTCCTTCAATTATCGTTGCGCTGAATTTTATGAAAGAAGCAAAATGCATTGTGAAGGATGACGTCAGAGTGAAAGTGTGATGTTAGAGTGTGGACGTTGGTAGGGCCTGTGGAAGGACAAGATGTCCATTTTGATTGTGTGAGATATTCCTATTATTCAGGCTTTGCGTATTTCCGAGGCAGGTTAGCCACTCAGGTATCAGTGAGGATCAAAAGTTAAAGCACACGCAGAAATATTATATCTGCAGTTTACATTAGAAAAGGCCGACAACGGAAATATGGACAGGATGAGTGACAAGGGCAATGACTGAAGATGTTGAAAGTGGAACGTCAGAGAGTGAAGCCTAAATTGATATGTGTACATTTCGCTCTGTTGTATTTTATCATGTAGATTAAATCTTGGATCGTCCTGCTGGCCTAGTTTATTCTTAAATCTATATCGTGTTAATCTATACGCCAGTCCATCCTGTGAGAAGTGTCAAACTTTAAATTTCAAGGTTTCACAACATAAGGGTTTTTCTGGTGTCAGAAGTGGGACACCGGGGTCCGAAAGGGGAGCAAAGACTAGTAACACTGTAACCTACAACGCAATTCGTAAGAAGCGACTAAGGAGAGTTGGGCATGCGGCCCGTTACTCCATCCTGTAGAAAATTTTAAGCAACAGAAACTTCAACAAACAACACGGACAAGTCAACTCGTAAATAAGTTAATTCAATCAGCCTAGACAGAAGAAGGTCCTCGGGTCAAGAGGTTCATGACGCAACCCAGAGAAACGCAAAAGTACTCTGGGTTTGGTTTGGTTTTTAAACCCTGCACTTGAAAATTGGTGTTATCGTGTGCAAGGTATACCCGGTTCAACCCCATATGGGTTATAATTAGGGCATATAGTGTTCATCATTCTATAAAGCGCATTACATTGTCGTTTTTCTTGTGTGTTGGCTTGTCCAGGCTGTAATTTCTCTGTCGTTTCTTATTGCATTGTTTAACGTCTATGATGTTTATCATGTATCTTCTTCCATGATATTTTATTGTTTTCTCTCGCTATTGACTTTTTTTTAAATATATTTGCTGGGCTTTTGTTGGTTTTTGAATTGGTAGTTTTTTGTTTTTGTTTTCCTGTTTTTTTTTTTTAATTCCTGTACTGAAATTGTATGGTGTTATGCTTCCTGTTCCACATCACAAAGCGCCCATTATATTGGAACTTTGTGGTGCTTCAAAGAAGGTTGCTAATCGCAGTACAACGGGTACTAAATTATGACGTCAGTGCGTGTGCAGAAAAACGGCATTCATTCTCTGTGTTTATTACCGGCTGTAATGGCTGTGTTATATGTGTTTAGAAAAATGTCGCAAGTTTCCGGAGTATGTTCACTCTATGAAAGCACCAGTTGCTTAGATGTTTAAATGATTTGACTTCAGCGTGTTAACGGACTCATATAAATGATGGCCCAATGAAGTTGGCCCTATGGACTGATTATTGATTTGGATTACATTTTGTTATAAATATGGATACTTAAAAAGTGGAAAGCATAAAATAAATATGTGCTGTTTCTGTGCACTAGAACTTCTGTCAACTTATTCACAACTTGCCACTTAACCGCCTTTGAACATTGTTTTAAAATTATAACAACACCCCTAGAAGCACGCAACAGATTAGTTGATGAAACAAAAACAACACGCAACATATGGACATTTTTTTGTTTTAATTTTATTTATATTCAGTTTGTTTTGTTTTTGTTTTTCCTTGTCATTCTCAATTTGCTCTGGTTGTTATATGTTGTTCTATTATAGACCGAAAGGGAGGCATCAAAGAAGAGTTGGCCACTCGAAAAGCAGCAGCTGGGAGACTTTTTCAGGCCATAAATCGAGGATTCCTCAGCAAGAGAGAGGTTGGTGAGAAAACGAAGATGGCTGTATACCGCTCCACCTATGTCCCAGTCTTGACATACGGATGCGAGTCATGGGCAATGACTACAACCCATAAAAGCCAGATCCAAACCTCAGAAATGAGGTGTCTGAGGAGGGTGGTTGAAGTAACAAGAAGAGACATGGTACGCAACCAGACGATACGTCAAGGCCTAAAATGCCACCCCATACAGACCCAAGTAGAACAGTCCCAACTAAGATGGTGTAGTGGTTTTGATGGTATTGTATGATTGTGATATTACCTAGTGTGATGCATGAGGTCAGCTGTGAAGGCTCCTGAGATAAATGTAGCTGTGAATTTTCAGAAGGCCCTTCTTGCTACCACTACGACCTCACATCCTAATAATTGGATGAACAGAGTGGTCTTCATCACCTGTGATGGACGAACAACAACAACAACAACAACAACGACCTCACACCTATCTTTTTTTACTAATGAATGTGGCTACGTTAAAATTCTAGGGTACTGATATGTACTGTGTTGTGGTAGTTTACATACACACACACAGATATTTAGTAAGTCTAATAATATTAATAAAATGTTATAACACACTGAACTAACTCAAGCTGTGTAAAATTTTGATAGTAAATTTTCTTTAAGTTTATTTGTTCTGAACCAAGGTTTTATTTTGGTCAGAACATGTGAAAGGTTTGGCAATTATGAATGAAATGCATGAATATATGGCATAATAAATGAAAGGTGTGTACATGTGTATTTTACAAGACTAGTTAATATTACTACTGTTTATAGTTGTAATTTATCTGGGAGAACGATTAAATTATGTGCTGTTGGGGTGGCCTCATCACTCCCTGTCTATGGCGACTACACATTGTCCATTTATTGATGGGATTATAATTGGTGTGTTAGAAATTAAGTTGGTGAGTGTCCAGCAGGCCAGACGCTCACGTATCTTGAATGAGTAGTTCTGGTGCTGGAATCAGGTGGCCCCACCTCTCCGTGCTTGGGGGCAATATAAGGCTGCTCTGCCAAAATATAAACTGCACGGGTCCACTCTTGTATTATTCAACACCTCATTTGACACCACATTGGTGCCAAATAAAAAACTCACAGTTCTGAAATAAAAGTATTGGTCATGTGTCAGAATTCCATCCTCTAAACCATTTCTGGACACAACACTACACACAACACCACATAGACGGGTCAGATCTCTTTGACCATACAACACATCTTACCAAGTTGGTTTCACATAGGATAAGTTCCCCCAGACTACATATTCTGAAATATGTTCATTAGCTTTCTGCCATAGAATAGGATAGGTGATATGTTCCACTGATCTCAACACTTGATCCGTCCTTCATAATCCTTGCTGGAGTTTATGTATTGTGTTTGTCTCTAGACCCTGAACTGGGGCGGGGGGTCTAGAGCGAATCCTTACTTGTTGTAAGGGATAGATTTTGATATGGCAGTATCAAATCACTCGAAACATTAAACAAATATTAAAATATACAAAGAAATACTTTCAGTCTTACCAGAATTATGAATATAAAACACAGTTATGTGCTAGCAAAACTCAGCTGAGCTGCTGGCTTTAGTATGGCGTCCCTCTTAATATTTCAATTAGCTTCTGGGAAATACACCACTGAATTATTTACTGTGTCTACTACTGGACAACTGATGATGAATGGCAAAAATGCGCGTCTGAGCGCCGATAATATATTCATCTATGGCCAATCACCGCCTTTTTTCCTTTTCAAATTCAAACCTCCTACCAAAAGTCATTTCAGTCATACCTCAGTCAAGTATGTATTATTGTCTGTTGGTCCGTCTGTCTCTACTTGCGTTTCACAAAAAAACACACTTGTTTTTTGAACCAACTCTGCCTTCCCCTACACAATTTTGCCTTTAAAGTTATTTTTAGCCACAATTCTCCACCACATTCCCTCTCTTTCATTCCAACTAGATTTTAGCACTTGAGTCTCAAGGCCGCAGTTTTTGAAAATTAGGGACATTTTTTGTTTCAATGCAGTCGCTCGCTGATATGAACAACACAGTCTTTTATCAATATCTTTCTTATTATCTATCCGTCTGTATAAATGAAAGCATATTATTTCACTGCTCAAGATGGGCCATCAGGCCAGCTAGGTTTTATATTCCTAACATCATTATTTAAAAAAAGTTACTTTTCAAGGTTAGTTGGTTTTTTGAAATATTTTCGAGCATTTTTTGTAATGCGTTCGTCGCTGAATTCAAATAAACGGACTAAGTTATCGCAAAAGCGTCCAAGAAATGACTGTTGCATACAATAGCTAAGGTCCCTTTTGTCGATTTCTTTACCTTGTGTCCACTTGGGGACGTGAATTTTTTTCCTTTCCCCACCAATTGCGTCTTTTTAGCCTTGCTAGTTTTAAGCACGTGTTCAGTCATATTTTTTCCTTTTGATCTCCGTTCTCATCCCGTTCCAAGGGTAAACGTTTTGCGTTCACGTCTAACAAGTTAATTTCCATGGCGGGTGGTGACCCGCGGCGTGGGCGATCATGTATTCTAGTAGCTTACGCATTAGTTTTTATCCCTACATTTTATCTTTGGAGATATTTTAACGTTGTATCACGGTTAATTTTATCACAGATGGTTTGGCCATGTCTGCAGAATGGGAGAAGATCGGCTACCACGACAAGCATGGGAAACAAAGAGCCAAGGACCCAGACCCCGAGGACGACCCAGAGTCCGCTGGGAGGACAAAATTAGACAATCTTTGAAGGACCGAGGACTAGAATGGAACCAGGCCAGGAGGAAGACAGCCAATAGAATAGTCTGGCGCTCTCTCTTCCAAACCTCTACACCTCATGGTAGAAGGGGAACGACTAAGTAAGTAAGTAAGTTATATGTTGTTGATGTCTTTGCCTGCCCCGCCGTCTGGTGTTACTATGCATCCTAGGTATGTGAAGGTGTCTGTCTGTACCAATTGCTGATTCCTTACTGATATGGGCTCAGGGTTGCTCACATTGAGCGTCATGACCTCTGACTTCTTTAAATTGATGTTCAAGCCCACCTGCTGGCTAAACTTATTAAGTCTATCCGTTTTTTCCTGGATGTGTTGATGTGAATGTGCTAGCAGTGCAATGTCATCTGCATATTCCAGATCTTCCAATGTAGAAAATGTAGTCCATCTTATTCCTCTTGGACTGCCCTCTGTTGTCTGGCGCATCACCCAGTCTATGACTTAAAAATACTTTGTAGAGTGGTTGATAAGGGGCATCCCTGTCGTACAAAATTAAGATTATATCAGAGCTGTGTGCTTTCTGTGCTTCTCTATGGTGTGGAATACTGGAGAGTTACAGAGAAGGAAATGTCGAAATTGTCCTCTTTTCACACAACATGCCTAAGAAAAATTCACCGAATCTTTTGGCCGAATACATCACCAACCAAGATCTGCTTACTCGGAGCAAGCAAGAGGACATGCACACCATCATAGCTGGCAGACGCTGGAGCTGGGTTGGCCATGTCCTCAGAAGAGACCCCGATGCCATCACAAGAACAGCTATGCTTTGGACCCCTGAAGGAAAACGAAAGAGAGGCCGACCAAAAACAACCTGGCGGAGGACTGTGGAGGCTGAGATGCAAAGAATGAACCAGAGTTGGGACACTGTACGAAGGATGGCCGCCGACCGAGCAAAGTGGAATCAATTTGTTGTTGCCCTACAAGACGCCACTAGGCTAAGGATCAAAGAAGAAGAAGAAGAAGTTATATGTTGGTTCTTGTTTTGGTAATATAACATTTTATTATGTTGTGTAGCTCCCTAAGTAGTTAAATTTTTAGTGCAGTGGAATCACATCTTTATTATAGGTGACACCTCAGCCTCCACTACTCTCCGCCAGGTTGTCCTTGGTCTGCTTCTCTTTCGCTGTCCTTCTGGGGTCTGTTCTATGCAACCACAAAATGACGGAAGTCTGTAGTTTCTTGGTTGTTATTTTTGTTGTTCTCCATGTTTCATAGCCATAAAATAGATCTGACTTGACGTTTGAGCCGAAGATTATGCTGTTTCTGCTGGACTTGACTTGTCTTGATCTCCAGATACTTCCAACTGCAGTGAAAACTTCTAGCTTTTTAAACTATACTATATATATATATATATTTTTAGTTCATGATTGTACCTGGGACAATATGACGTTTCTTTCTTTGGTCTTGTTATGAGAAGAAGAAAGCTGAAATATATCGTGACAACAAGAACGACTTATGAAAAAAGAGATAGGCGATGACAAAGAGAGAAGGTAGTGGACAGTCTGACATCATGACATGAAAAGAAGTCAACACCACCATTAATAAATAATAATTGTCAGAACAACAATCTATAGATGCTGTTGGATTTAACCCTATTTGTACCGTGGATTTAACTCACGGCTCATTGTCTACAAAATAGTACCACAGCACACAATAGCTGACATGAGTAATACAATAACGCCTCACATACAGTAATATCCCTTTAATGAGAAGTACACACAACAATCACTATGCATGAAACTGCAATACGTAAGATAATGATTACATAAGCCAACTTACTTGCGATAATCATACCAACTCTCCTAATAGCACAAAGGCACAGCACAATGCACTGAAAACTGCCACATATCCTGGCGAACACTATAATTCGTCATGAGAACCAAAATGGTTACCGACATAAACTCATCAGTGAAAGCACTGAACTATCGCTCAGAGGCGGCACCTAATACTAGGTTAAAGCGGTACACAATTGCAACCAACGTATTACAATTAATAATCAGGAAGGGAAAATCACTAGAACTTTCTAAGCTCAATCTAGCACCCATCAAATATTCCTGAATCTATGGGAATCGGCAAGCACTAAACAACAATTGGCATCCAAATAATTCCCCAGCAAAACTGCTGACAAAGGCCAACAACGACCGCTTAGGCCGGCAGACATATCTAGAATTCCCCTTGCGCCAAAAAGCTCCCTTCCGGCTTCCGTCTAATCGAAAACTCGCCGAGCAAGTTTTTACAAGAGACGAACCAGTGTTGTCGCTCTCCAGTGTGACCAATATACAATTTAGCGAAAGTCTATGTCGTGACATCCATCCCCCCCCCCCCCCCCCCCCCCCCCCCCCACCCCCCCCCCGCCCCCCCCCCCCGCCTTTAAGAAAGAAAACGCAGTTTTCTTCCAGGAGTCACGCCCAGCCCCCCTTTGGAGTATGGACGAACAAATGCCGAGATAGCACCTCCTTATGCAAATAAAGAATGCCAGAGTTGTGCTATACCCTCGTCGTACATGCCTTTTCACTTATTAGACTCAATACAAAGAAATATGCACCAATCTACACTGGGTACTGATCCTGGAGTAGTCTACACATCATGCATGTTACACAAAATCCAAATACCTGATTGTCACCACTCAAACCCTAAGTTCTCGTAACACAATCATCATGTCACAACATAGTTATAGGCATAATATAATATTGTATGTCCACACATAGAGTACACCTACTAGATCTTGCCTTTATGGCAGCATATACCATACATTGAATATTAAAATACATCATCATGAAATATCAACTGAAATAGTCATAATGCCTTACTTACATAAATTCCAATAAATACTCTCTTTTCAGATGTAAGTTTTCCCAGAAACTATAACTGTTGAATTATTTGACAACCTGGACAAGACATCTGTTACTACATTTACAACATCCTCATATTGATATAATAGTAGAACTGGGGGCGCGGGTCAGAGCCTATCAGGTTCGGTTCGCGTCAACCGAAAGATCTTACTAAAACGAACCCGAAAATCTAGCTCTAGCTAACGCTGAACTATTAGCAGATGGTTTCAAAGCAAAGACATATGCTTCTGCCTAACTGCCCTACGCGCACCCCAACTATTCACAAAAGTAACACGTGCCATTTTGGTATTGTCGCGTAGCGACAATACTTCTACAAACTTAACCGGCGCAACCTCATCAAACACTCGTCTGAGTGTGCGCCAACTAGCACTCAGTGGCACATTACGCACCAAAACTGTGCAATCACTAACTTTCGGACTTGAATATAAGTCCCCACTGCTCCTAGTCATGTCCTTCGGTACATGCCGCGAACTACGCTTCCGATGTACCTTTTGTTTATCAATCTTGGAAGTCTGGTGATGCTGAGCCGCTGCATCAGCTACACCTATGGCACTATGCACCCCGCGTACATTACCGACGGTTAAATCGGCAATCGGATCCTCCAGGACCAACGCGTAGACTCTACACGTAATGAACGGTGTGTCCACACTAATGCACGCCTGGGGGTAAGTCTCAACTTTGCCCCCGAACGTGGTGCATTTTACCGTTTTGCCTGTCAGGCATGAGTCGTCGATGCACGATCGACGCACCCCAATTGTTGTGCAACCGGTGTCTCTCAACACCCGGACTGGTCTATTCTCCACCTTTCCTTCGTGGAGGATCACCTTGCCAGTCTCATGCACTGCCGATAGACATGGTGCCGCATGCCCACATTGTAGCACTAATCTCTCGTTCGCATTGAACAGAGGGTGGCACCCCGCACAGTCCTCGCTGTTCATTGTGTCCAACACAACCGCGGAATTTGCGTGTTCAATCGGAGTAGTGCAGCTATCAGCACTATGACCCCTGCCACCGCAATTGGTACACACGCGCTCTTTTCTTTTCTCCTCGCGTGTACCTTTGCTGGAGCCCTTCGATGACGAAGACCCCGCATCAGAGTCAGAAGACCGACTCTCTGAGGACGCACTCCTCTGCTTATGATGTTTGGTTTTATACCAAAATCGGTCTTCGTCACGCGAGTCCTCGAATCGTACCTGCTTTCGCGCTTGACGATCCCCTCCGTTGCTATAACTATCATAACGTTGGCTCTGCCACCTCGTTGCTATAACTTAGTACCTCTATATGGGAGCATAACGTTGGCTGGCTTCCTAGCCACCTCGGAGGCGGGAATTTTTTAGGCCACAAACTGTTCCCCAGCCCCAAATGGGAACGAAAAAGGTCGTATTAGTACACATCTATATGGCCTAACACCATATAAGGAATGGAGGGCCTTTACCTTTACCTTACCTCTATATGGCTCTGCTCTTGACCCCTGTCTGCCTTATCTGACTGATTTTGCCTAGTTTGGCGTTGAACTTTGCCCACACTGGCAACTATGTCTTCTGCCAGACCCGACTTCTGAATAGGTTTGCCCGGATGGGCCAGGACATAATGGTGCCCCAACTGGGCCATGGACTCAATGTCCTTTGGTTGACGTTCCTGGAAGAACGCCACCAACTCACTAGAGCATGAGGACAACACTTTGTCTCGTAGAACTAAGTCCAGCAAGCCATTATAATCCTTAGGAATTCCCTCCATTTCGATCCATCTATTCAATAAAAGTTTGATCTTCGAGATAAAATCCTCGAAGTCTTGGTCTGAGCTAGGCATCGCGTTCTTAAAACGCGTCCGGTAGCCGTCAGCAGTCAGACGGAACCTCCGGAGCAATCTCTCCTTCACTTTGTCATAATCGGCCCTTTCCTCCACGGGGAGGCTAAAAAAAGTCTCCATCGCGGGCCCAACTAGCAGTGTTGATAAAAGAGATGGCCACTGATCCCTATCAGCCTTATAGGCCACACATTCGGCCTCAAATCTTTCCAAGAAGAAGTCTAAACTATCAATTTTCTCATTGAAATTTGGTAGCCGCAGTCTAAAAGGACGATGGGCCCCACCAGAAGTTGAGTTCTGACCACTCGCACCCACTTCTAACTTCTTTAATTGTATCTCCTTCTCCATCATTTTCTTTTCCAGAGCTATTCTCATTCTCTCCTTCTCCAACTGTAACTCTCTATCTTCCTTCATCTTCTTTTCTTGTAATTCAAATTCTCTCTGTTTTCACTCGTTTTCTTCTTTCATCTTCCTTTCTTGCAACTCCTTATCTTCTTTCATCTTCCTTTCTTGCAACTCGAATTCTTTTCTTTTTAGCTCTAACTCTTCAGCTCGAGCTTCTCTTAGAGCATTTTGTTTATCAATTCTGTCCCTCTCTTCCTTCTCTTTCCTGTCATTATCCTCCTTTGCTTCCTTCTCTTTCCTTTCCTTTTCCTCCTTTGCTGCTTTCTCTTTCAAATCTTTTTGATTCTCTACTGAATTAAATTCTGCCTTAGCAAACTCTACTAATTCTTTTCCCGTGTACCCGGCTGCTTGGCCTATCCGCATGCATGTGTCAATGTCCATGATGTACACTTAGAATGCTCAGTATTATTTCTTACAATATATTTACTATGAAATCGCTCAGTTGTATGTACTGTAACCTCTTCACTTATATCAGTAGAAAACTCTCTGGTTACAATGGTGCAGTAAATATGATAAATATAAATATCTCTTCTCAATATACATATATCTATATATATGCGTGTAAGTATATGTCACCTCAAGTCTCAGTGTAAATATATCATCAACCTTTACCTCTTATAATCTCAATAAAGTCACACTTAGCCTCTTTGGCTATGTTATCACCAGTTGTGAAAAGTTAGGTCTTTCTGACCCCTTATTCTATAGTCAATAGCTGTCTAATACCAGCTTCCTGATACCTTGACAACAATGTATCAACTTATGATAATTAACAGTTGTATACCTTGGCAATACTGTAAACTTGGTTCAAAATAGGTATTACTTCCACAATTCTATACTGGCACCACACTGGTGCTATGAACCAATAACACTCCTCTTATTATTACACACAATACTCTCTGTTATGCAAGTACTATCTATGGAAAATGAACACAAATAAGGACTACACAGATTAAGGAAACCTCCACATCACACCACGAAAACAAAATTCCAGTCACGAGGAACCGGACGATAGAACACAAAGAGCAGAGATAGATTAATATCTACACTGCGTGACTGAGCACGAACGAAAACACGGGATACCTGTAAACGTATTTACAAGATAGTAAGATAGGACAAGAGAACACACCGCTTAAACAGAACACAAGAAATACTGAATGTACACGACAATATAACTACACACTTCACAACTACAGCTAACACCAACAGGGCTCTGGAATGTTATGCAGGGCAGCTGCAGGAAATTCGTCTGTCAGACTCCACCACAGAACAAATACCGCCACAACCTAATAGAATTGGTCCAATCCAATTTTTTCCTACAAAAGGCCAAAACTGGATTACACTCACACACCAATACACTATTACACCAAAGACAAAACGAAAACCACAATCAACAATGAGGTGCTAGAAGCTAATTCTTGCACCACGCACTGTCTTCCCCTCAGTCATAATAACCTAAGCAAAGTATCAATACAATTATATTATAATGTATCAAAATATAACATACCATAACTCCAAACTACAAAGAACACAGAGCAAAACAAATTAATCAACAATGAACATACAATCAAACCAACCAAGTCATACTGGTACAATGAGAAAAGACAAAACACAAGGAAAGAAAACAACAACAAATTAAGAAGCAGACAAAGAAAACAGCACTATATTATACAACACATCAAAGTAACTGATAAATAGAATCAGTAAGAAAGGCAGCCAAGAAGATTAAATACTCAGAAAAACAAGAAAATTTCAATATATGACATAATACATAAACATACAAACAATAACTTAACTGAAGCTCCAACGGCGCTTGAGTAAGCAGAATCCTCCGCACTGACGAAGATGATGAACAGAACAAACAAGACTCCCCACTTGAAAATACGTGATCCAAACGAATATAGTCCAGGAATAAGTACACTGTCACGGTGCTAACACAGCACTGTCTATATTATCACTGAAAATGTGTACTATTTCACTGTTCAGCTACACAGCTTGACTACACGGTCTTCTGTAAGTCAGCAGGGCACCAGCGCAAACAGATTCACTCCTTATTGGGCCCTTCTGGGTTGACAGCGTCGGCCTAGGAAGGTCACGTCAGAGCAATGTTACAGGCGTCGGCTTTGGAAGGTCACGTCAGAGCATAGTCCCTCTTGGGTGGGCACCTCTGAGAAGCACTGGCAGACCCAGCAGCACATCATGATGACTTGGGGGGTACCAACCACCTCTAACAGCCTCCTATCGACTATAAACACACCTACCAAACAACTCATACCACCCTAGTACCGAGGTTGACCAAACTACCTCCCATCTTGCATCTGGTCATGCCTTTTGGGCCCTAGCTAAGTAGTACCAACCCCCAAGCTCCGCTGCTCCACCTGGAACAATGTCAACAATCACCAAAAAGACTCAGAATTATACCAAACTGACCGTCCTGATGCACTCTGTAACCTTAGCCTATCACTTTGACAATCCTTCCCAAACCTGCAACCACAACAGAGCAAAACACTTGCAACTACACTACACACTATTTCACCTGCAATAAACTGAAAACCTACAGAAAATAGCCATAACGAACTGTGCTGGTAAAGTAGGTCAGCGCTTGCGAACGAGGTCAGGTCACGCGACCGTAAACAATACCGTAGAAACTGACATAGGCACTACCCTTTCACTGGACCCTGGGATGAGTTTATGTCGGTAACCATTTTGGTTCTCATGAGGCCTGTATGTCATAGCGTTGATTCCCAGCGAGCTGACGTTTTGACCCAGTACGATTATTGCCATTAAATTTTTGTACACACGCAGTGCTAGAAGGCTGGTGACGCCTCTGTGTTGGCGCATTCATATTTTCCTAAACTCACGGGTGTGAGTTGTTTTCGTATTTTTTTTCAGGGTCCAGTGAAAGGGTAGTGCCTATGTCAGTTTCTACGGTATTGTTTACGGTCGCGTGACCTGACCTCGTTCGCAAGCGCTGACCTACTTTACCAGCACAGTTCGTTATGGCTATTTTCTGTAGGTTTTCAGTTTATTGCAGGTGAAATAGTGTGTAGTGTAGTTGCAAGTGTTTTGCTCTGTTGTGGTTGCAGGTTTGGGAAGGATTGTCAAAGTGATAGGCTAAGGTTACAGAGTGCATCAGGACGGTCAGTTTGGTATAATTCTGAGTCTTTTTGGTGGTTGTTGACATTGTTCCAGGTGGAGCAGCGGAGCTTGGGGGTTGGTACTACTTAGCTAGGGGCCCAAAAGGCATGACCAGATGCAAGATGGGAGGTAGTTTGGTCAACCTCGGTACTAGGGTGGTATGAGTTGTTTGGTAGGTGTGTTTATAGTCGATAGGAGGCTGTTAGAGGTGGTTGGTACCCCCCAAGTCATCATGATGTGCTGCTGGGTCTGCCAGTGCTTCTCAGAGGTGCCCACCCAAGAGGGACTATGCTCTGACGTGACCTTCAAAGCCGACGCCTGTAACATTGCTCTGACGTGACCTTCCTAGGCCGACGCCTGTAACATTGCTCTGACGTGACCTTCCTAGGCCGACGCTGTCAACCCAGAAGGGCCCAATAAGGAGTGAATCTGTTTGCGCTGGTGCCCTGCTGACTTACAGAAGACCGTGTAGTCAAGCTGTGTAGCTGAACAGTGAAATAGTACACATTTTCAGTGATAATATAGACAGTGCTGTGTTAGCACCGTGACAGTGTACTTATTCCTGGACTATATTCGTTTGGATCACGTATTTTCAAGTGGGGAGTCTTGTTTGTTCTGTTCATCATCTTCGTCAGTGCGGAGGATTCTGCTTACTCAAGCGCCGTTGGAGCTTCAGTTAAGTTATTGTTTGTATGTTTATGTATTATGTCATATATTGCAATTTTCTTGTTTTTCTGAGTATTTAATCTTCTTGGCTGCCTTTCTTACTGATTCTATTTATCAGTTACTCTGATGTGTTGTATAATATAGTGCTGTTTTCTTTGTCTGCTTCTTAATTTGTTGTTGTTTTCTTTCCTTGTGTTTTGTCTTTTCTCATTGTACCAGTATGACCCAAAGAATAGTCCGCAATAAATGTGAGCGAATTAATAGAAAATCATTGGCCCCATGGCCTCTAACTGACCGGATCAGAGCCACCCAGTTGTCAGAACAACAATCTATAGATGCTGTTGGATTTAACCCTATTTGTACCGTGGATTTAACTCACGGCTCATTGTCTACAAAATAGTACCACAGCACACAATAGCTGACATGAGTAATACAATAACGCCTCACATACAGTAATATCCCTTTAATGAGAAGTACACACAACAATCACTATGCATGAAACTGCAATACGTAAGATAATGATTACATAAGCCAACTTACTTGCGATAATCATACCAACTCTCCTAATAGCACAAAGGCACAGCACAATGCACTGAAAACTGCCACATATCCTGGCGAACACTATAATTCGTCATGAGAACCAAAATGGTTACCGACATAAACTCATCAGTGAAAGCACTGAACTATCGCTCAGAGGCGGCACCTAATACTAGGTTAAAGCGGTACACAATTGCAACCAACGTATTACAATTAATAATCAGGAAGGGAAAATCACTAGAACTTTCTAAGCTCAATCTAGCACCCATCAAATATTCCTGAATCTATGGGAATCGGCAAGCACTAAACAACAATTGGCATCCAAATAATTCCCCAGCAAAACTGCTGACAAAGGCCAACAACGACCGCTTAGGCCGGCAGACATATCTAGAATTCCCCTTGCGCCAAAAAGCTCCCTTCCGGCTTCCGTCTAATCAAAAACTCGCCGAGCAAGTTTTTACAAGAGACGAACCAGTGTTGTCGCTCTCCAGTGTGACCAATATACAATTTAGCGAAAGTCTATCTCGTGACAATAATGAAAACCACTGCTGGAAGATTATGTGACTCCTTGGTACAGGCTTCATGCTAGTGGACCAGGAGCAGTGGGGCTCCCTGCTCCGTTAGGAGCGCAAAGGAAAATGATGACAATTAATAACGATGACTGGAGTAGGAAGTTATGGAGCGAGTTGATCGCCTGTGCCACTAGTTATTGTACTTGAAGAAGAAGATATTTTCCTATAAATACACACGTTTATCACTTGTGTCAAAATATCACCTTTTGAAGGAACGTCGGCATTCATTGTGTTACCAGAGTCTTCCCGGGACAATCAGAGTTAGTTTATTCGTTCCATCCATTGGTGGCTGCGGTGCTTTCAGTCTGGTGGGGGATATCTATGTTACTTGTGTTCGTACGCAAGTAGGAGCATACTAGCATATAATACAACCACGGTTTTAAATGGCAATGGCACACACAGCAACCACAGAATATTCATCTTCAGTTTGTTTGTTGAGTTTTTTTTTTTTTTTTTTACTGACAAGGCAAAATACTTCATTGTTGTATAACAACGTTGTTAAAAGATTACAAATTATAACAACTTTATAATTACTCGAAACCGCTCAAGCTGAAATTTCTTTTTTCTTTTGGTTTGTTCGGGGTGTAGGTAAATCGTGTTTGTTAATGTGTTTTGAATTATGTATTGTTTTGAATTGGTGTTCAGTTCGAATTTGTAACCGACAAGAACAAAGTGATTATGCTGATGTAGCCATAAACGTTTTAAATGAAGTTTGTGTTTGAAAATCTTTGGGCTCACTGCAGTTAAAAACAAATCTAGGTCGTTCATTGTAAAAATGAGGGTTAAATCTAAGATGTTTGTTGTTGTGATGAGTTACTGTTAATTTTTATTTGCAACTCGCCCCATTTCTTGTCCCATTTATTAATTTTGGTTTTTTTTTTTTATTCTAATGCGTCCTAGTTCGTATTTATTTTAATTCTGGGTTATTCTGTATGGCGGTAGGATGACTCATATCACCAACACCAACCTTTCTCGGTTAGAGATGGGAGAAAACCCCTACCCGTGTTGTAACGTGGGCTAGTGAGCCATTCTTGTTGATAGGCGGTCAGTATAGTTAGGTAATATTACGTACATTTTTCAGCAAGCTTCTAGGGGAGTCTATTTTATTTGATCCTCCCCCCGTTCCAGCAGGGGGAATAACTCTTCGTCGCTAGTTGATTGGTCGAGTTAAGATAATGTTATGATATTTAACGGGAAGCTCGTACGATTGGTTTTGATTTTTAATCTATGTAGCAGTCATTAGATTCCGTCAGAAGTGGGGTTGGAAGCGGATTTTGGGAGACGATGCTAGAAGCTATGACTCACCGCGTCGTCTTGCATCAGAAAATGGGCCCTATATATGCAGGGCCAAATTAGTAGTTAGTGCTCCCAAGTCCAAGAATTTTATTGCCGTGAATAGCGTCAGTTCAGTTTGCCAGGTTCGTGGATATTCTGAAAGTCTGGGTATGTTCGTAAATTTAATAAGTGGTGTAAGAATTTTAGCTAAAAGAGTTAGCAAGTAAGAGTAAGCTTTCTTCTGGGATTTAATTTCATTGTTAGTCAGTAGTTGCCATCCATTGCCGACTTCTACAAAGCTAGAGCCCGTGTAGTGTAAGTTTTGTTGTAATTATTCTATGTCTAGCTAGCGAGTTCTATGATTTCGTGGCGCGGGTTTGAGATATTAACGGTTGAGAATAGGGGCTTAGGTTAGACGAGAGCACTGTGTAACGTTATAACGAGTTCAGAGTAACCACAGTTGATTATGATAAATAGAAGTGTATGTACGCGGTTTTTTGTGTGGGTGCCCAAGAAACGGGTATAATTAATGTAATTCAGAAGGCGAAGGGGTGAAGAGTGTGTAATATTCTGATATATGGAGTAGGCATTTGTGTGTTAATAAGTTGTGCTATTTGTTAATGTAATTCAGAAGGAAAATGGGTGAAGAATGTGTAATATTCTGATATATGGTGTATGCATTTGTGTGCTAAATAAGTTGTTCTATTTTATAACCTTCCATGGGCTGCCTTTAATATAAGAATAGTGCAGGGCAGGAGAAGGAGTGAGCGTTAAGTCTGACACGAGGGCAGAAATAATACTTAGAGATGGGAACTTGTATTTAGGGAAGTTTTATTATGGTATGGGAAACGGGGTGTAGGTAAATCTTGGTTGTTAATGTGTTTTGAATTATGTATTGTTTTGAATTGGTGTAAATAAGTTGTTATTTTGTCTTACAGCGATTCACGGCGTAGGGTAGGTAACACTAAGCCTGCAACGGACTTTACCTTTTCAGAAAGGGAGGCAAGAGACAACTTCGTAATTGAAGAGAACTGTGGTACGCGCATAGTAACTGGCGCCCTAGTTACATCTGCAATACGGAGACGCATTAGAAGTTCTCATGACGTGAGGAAACATACACCTCAGCGTGGAATTGCCTAGTAATTAGAGCTGTTAGCTTGTACGGACCAATACAGAACAGGCTACGTTGCCTGGTATTGTTTACATACTGCCACAATAAAGCAGTAGGCCAACACCCGTAGCGGGTTAAATCGTCGTTGTGTGAAGAATAGGGTGCCATCATCAGAGCTAGATCTACAGCCAGAGGCATATATATATATATATATATATATATATATATATATATATATATATATATATATATATATATATATATATATATATATATTGAATATTCATATATATATATATATATATATATATATATATATATATATATATATTTATATATATATATATATATATATTATATTATATTATATATATATATTTATATATATTTTTTTTTTTTTTTTTTTCACCAAGTGCCCTTTCATCAGTTATTCTGGAGAGGAGATAGGGAAATCATACCTCTCTAAATGCTAACGGCAGGAGGTACGTGACGAAGGGTAACGCAGCTGAGCCTCAGACGAAGACGATAGCGTCAGGAAGGCACTGAACTGAAGTATAGGGGAGAAAGTAGAGTTAGATAGATAATACTTAGAGGAGAGCCTCTGAGTTAGTACTGCAGAATTCAGGAGAGTAGGATTTAGTGGTGTATAAGTTAGTTGTGCAGGACCGCCAAGAGCGCCTTTGAGACATTGTAGTCAAATTAGTTAATAAGTCTTAACCGGAACAGAGTGAACACTAGTGAAGAGTAGTCAGGTGGCGGAGGACTCCACAGTGTGTTTAGCTAGTAACAATAGAGTAGTCAGGAGTGGTGGCTCTTACCTAGAGACACCCGCCCGGAATATTTCTTTAACCTTAGTTGTTTTCGTGTAGGTGTGGAAGAGAGCGTGGTAATTTGATAATTGTGTCTTTCATTGATTGTTCTTTTTTTCATGTTGTGTGAACTCGCACGCTATTGGTGTTTTTTTTTTTTTTTTTTTTGCTGTAGTATAGATTTGTTTGTTTTAATAAATTATAAAATGTGTACTGGATCAGTTTGTCTTTCACAATACTGTACCTGTATTCTTTAACTGTACAGTTGTGTCTGTGGCTAGTAATTAGTGCATACCTTATCTCAGCTGAGCGTGAGGTGGTGAGACAGTAGCTAATAAAACAAGTCACAGGTGGCGAGGGAGAGTCAATCTAGGTTTTCACCCTTGAAGCTATAAGTCTCATCCTCCACAGTCACTTTAAATCTCATCTTAATCTATCTTCTCAGACTTTCCTACAAATTGGTGTCTTGTCTCTTTACTCAGACAGACTCTTAATTAAGCCACTGTGTGACAGTTGTTAACAATACTAGATCAGATAACACCCCTATCCATAGCAACACGGCATGACTGAAGAACAGGTAACTCTAGTTATTGTAGTGATGGTTTTAGTTATCCATTTTGATATGTTCCGGTGCATGCGCATTAAAGTATATTTTTCACTACGTTGTGACGTCAAGGTTAGTAAAATGTCATCTTCGTCACACAATTCCTTATAATTTTTGGGGATGATTTGTGTTATCCCCAAGTATAGAAAAGTTCGGAAAACAAGGAGCGCTCATTAAGCAATTGGGAATGGGGCGGCATATCAGCGAGAGATTGGTGGATTAAGCGAGCTTGATTTAGTTTCAGTGTAGAATTATAGCTATTGTAAGAATGTACGAAGACCTGTTATATGTCCCTATTAAAAAATGAAAATGGGGGGAAGGTACGGAGGGGGGCGGTGTTTCAAAGTTTTGGAAGAGATGGACTCTCTATCCCCTAAGATCGAGCCGCCGCTGATTCCAGGAAGCACACTATATCCATTCAGTGTGACAGGAAAAATGGAGCTTCCAACACAAAATTTGGCTCAACATATTTTACCAGGAAATATAAGGGGAGTTGGTTTCAAGTGCAGAATTGATCTCCCCTGATTAAAGTCTAGTCGTGTCAGTAAATAGACCTATCTCAGATTTCAGACATTTTGTGGAGAATTATTCATGTTTTTTTTGTGTTTTTTTTTTTTAGAGTTTATTTGCGTATATCCCCGTGTGTGCCAGAGAGGGAGTAATAAAAAGTGATAAAGTAAAAGTGAGTGAGGTCATGTCAGAGTGAGTTACGGCAGAGAAAGAGTATAACTGAGAAGGGAGGAGGAGAATGAGATAGTAAGGAGCTGTCTTTGTAGCGAACTGTTTTTCTGGTGTGATGATAGTGGTAGAGAAGAAGTAGAATTTCTCTCCAGAAAGTATGAAGTCCCAGTGCCCGAGAAGTAAACTGGTATCACAATTGAGTTACAGCTGTGAATACTCTGAGCTGGACAATAGATTTAGGCTTCAGAAGTATACTGAGCCACTTTCGCTATAGTAACCCTATGTGATAATACCTTGTATAATTAAATTAGAAAAAGTAACTCAACATTTAACAGTTAAAACTTTACCAAGTCAAATGAGTACAATTTCATAATTTATTATGTACATCTATATATTCTTGTAATGAGAAATGGGTGTTGGAAGATGGTAAAATGTATGATTATTTATAGTTACAAATTAAAATAAATAATAGTAAAAAGTCTTGGATGTATCTTCCAATGAAAATTATAAAGTCTGTCACAGTAGTTTGATAATTCTTGCTATCTAGTCTCTAGCCTTTTTCATCAGTTGACAGGCGCTATTGAAACAGCTCACAGTGTTTGTAGGATTGGATACACATAAACTCATCTTGCATTTCGCTACGTATGTTCGAGGTTCCTGTGACCACTGGTATTAAATTAGACTTTCCTTCAGCCGCCCTATAACTACGGGGGACTAAGGTGTTGAAGATTGTTTGACCACTAGGCTCCAGTTAGCAAGATCAAAGGTCCTCAAGTCTTTAGTTTATACTTGATCACGAACTCGATCATGAACTCGATCAGGAACGATCATAAAACCTGGAACAAAAGGTAATAGGTGGCCATGGTGTTCCAACAATCTCACCAACCACTGATGTTCATGAGGCGACCATGTCTTCAGTGTTTGTAAATAAATGAATGATTCATGGTAGTATGTTACAGAAGTTAAGGCTCAAGAAGTGTACACAGAAGCAAACACAGAAGTAAAAAGAAGTATCAAAAGAGACAAGAGGAAGTATATTGAGGAGTTGGCAAGAGAGGCAGAAGATGCTGCAGCCAAAGGAAATATGAGAGAACTGTATAGAAGCACAAAGAAGCTAACAGGGAAATACAAGCAAACAAGTTGCCTCATAAAAGACAAGAATGGGAAACTGCTCAGCAATATACAAGAGCAAATGAAGAGGTGGACAGAATATTTTGGTGACCTTCTCAATAGACCAGCTCCACAAAACCCGCCGGACATCCAGCCAGCAGAAGAAGAGCTACAAATTAACGGTGAAAGACCAACGAAGGAAGAAATAAAGAAAGCCATAAAGCTTCTAAGAGATGGAAAAGCGTCTGGACCTGATGGCATTCCAGCAGAGGCCATCAAAGCAGACATCGACACGGCTACAGAGATGTTATATAAATTACTTGGTAAAGTCTGGGAAAAGGAAGAGATACCAGCAGAATGGAAGGAATGATATCTGGTTAAGTTGCCTAAGAAGGAAAATTTACAAGAGTGCACAAATTATAGAGGAATAATGTTACTATCAGTGCCAGGAAAAGTATTAAACAGGATTATCCTTGAGAGATTAAAAGAGTCCATAGACAAGAAACTGAGAGATGAACAAGCAGGTTTTCGACAAAACAGATCATGTACAGACCAGATAGCCACTTTGAGAATAATAGTTGAACAAAGTCTGGAATGGAATTCACCACTATACATCGGATTTGTGGACTACGAAAAGGCATTTGGCAGTGTAGACAGAGAATCACTTTGGAAATTGATGAGGCATTATGGAGTTCCCCTGAAGATCATTAATTTAATAAAGAAAACATATGAAGACATGACATGCAGAGTTCTTCACGAAGGACAGCTTACAGAACCGTTTGGGATAAGAACAGGAGTGCTACAGGAATGCCTCTTGTCTCCATTTCTTTTTTTTTTGCTGGCAATAGATTGGGTTATGAGATCATCGACAACACACAACAGAAATGGAATCCAGTGGACTCTGACTAAGCAGTTGGATGATCTGGATTTTGCTGATGACTTGGCTCTTCTGTCCCATAACCGTAATTAGATGCAGGACAAATTGAAAACACTCGATGAGAGGTCACAGCAATTGGGTCTGAAAATACACAGGGAAAAGACAAAAATAATGAAAATAAATGCAGGTAATGATAACAGGGTTGAACTTGAAGAAACACCAATACAAGATGTAGAATCGTACACATATCTTGGCAGTAATATAGACAACGTTGGAGGGACAGACAGCGATATCAAAATAAGAATAAAAAAGACAAGAGGAGCTTCCATTGTATTGGGAAATATATGGAGAACAAGAGAAATAGGATCCAACACGAAAATAAGAATCTTCAACTCAAATGTGAAGTCATTCCTATTGTATGGCTCGGAGACATGGAGAACAACAAAGACAACAACCAAAAAGCTACAGACTTTCATAAATGGGTGCTTGCGTAGAATAGAGGAATTAAAATGGTATGACAAGGTTACCAACGTGGAACTGATGACAAGAACTAGACAAGTGCCAGTGGAACAAGAGATGAGAAGAAGACGATGGCGATGGATAGGACACACACTGAAGAAACCTGTTGATAGCATTACAAGACAGTCCTTGTTCTGGAACCCCCAGGGCAAGAGAGGCAGAGGTAGACCAAGAAGCACATGGAGAAGAGAGCTGGAAACAGAGGTGAAAATGATGAGGAGAACACGGAAAGAACTTGAGATGATGGCACGTGACAGGAGGACTTGGCATGTGTTTGTTGAAGGCCTATGCTCCTTTGGGAGTGGAGGGTTATGAATGAATGAATGAATGTTACAGAAGTAGCATAAGATAATGTCTACTGTGCAGAAGATAACAAAATACATGAATAAATCACATGTTATGATACATGGGTATGATATAACCTTTGCCTTCTACTTATGGATGCCAAGTAACTTATGTACTTGCTGGTATGTTGTAAGCTTCCAGGCAAGAGCTAGCCATGATATATTTGGCTAACCAATTAATTGTTATGCTTCCTGACAATGCCGGTGGAGGTTATCTCTAGTTAGCGTCATTAGCTTCCTGTATACCCTTTTTATTATGTCTGATACAATCAAATCGTGAACAAAATCTGAAATAAAATGATATTAGTCACTAATAATACCCACACTGTATTAAATCACTGTATCACCAAAATCTTTTATTACACTGCAGTGCATGTACTACTTGTATTAATTATTTTTGTTAAGAGAGAGAAATGTTTTCAAAATAACATTACAAACGATTCAAAACCAGGCGCAACTTACGTATACTGTATATGTACTTGCACAGATGTAGCCCACTATTTAAAATAATGAGGAATCCTCTTTTGCACCAAACTGGATAGTCTCCTTTTGGCTGCTATGTCCCGCATTCTCTTCAACAGCAGAAGCTGTGTAGGACAGCTGTCATCTTCTTGCTCGTACCAAGCCATCGTTGTTTCTAGTGCTATAAAGGCCTCTTCAGGACTTGGTCGACGTTTTGGTTTTTCTTCATAATCTACAAGTACATCATGTACTTCTGAGGAGTCTTCATCATCGGTCACTACATGTATTTGGTTTTCTTCTTGCACAAAAGACAACATTTCTTCGTCATTCAAAAACTGAAAACCAGAATCATTATCATCTTCTAGCCACATGTGTGCATCATCTTTGTCACAGTCCGAAAATCCGGGCATTGCTTGAAACAGTTCCACAACTTCATTTATACAATCATCATTTGTGTCCACTGCAGTAGTTTCATTTCCTCCTTTTTTCCCAAGCAATCTACTCCAAGCCTTGTTGAGATTATCTTGTGACAGGGTGGTCCAAGCATCAGCTAACATATAGCAGCAGTCTTTGAGATTAAGCTTTTTGGAAAACGCCACCACACTTTCTTCATCTTCAGCCAACAATAAACGACGCAGGACTTCCTTCTTGTACATCTTTTTTTTTTTATATCACTCTGATCCATTGGTTGAATCAGTGCTGTTACATTGGGAGGCAGAAAAATTACTTTAAAATTTGCATCAACTGCATTCAATGTATCCGTCACTGGATGAGATGGTGCATTGTCCAGTAGAAGAATTACTTTTCCAGTTTTCTTTTCTTGTTCTCTCAACCTCTTCACATTTGGGATGAACTGATTTGTATACCAATCAAGAAATATTTCACTATTCATCCAAGCACTCTTCTGTGCTTTGTAACACAATGGGAGACATGTCACATTCTTTAAACAACGTGGTTTTTTTGCTTTGCCGATCATTAGCACCGGTAAACGATGACTTCCACTGGCATTCGCGGCTACCAAAATTGTTACTCTCTCTTTCACTTTTTAAACCCAGGGGCAGCTGCTTCGCGCTGAGATGCAAGTGATTTTTGAGGCAATGATTTCCAGTATAAGCCAGTCTCATCGGGATTATACACATCATCGAGTGAATAACCTTCTTCTTCCAAAAAAGCCAAGAATGTTTCTTTAAAATTTTTAGCGGCAGTTGCATCGCTAGATAAAGATTCCCCTTGAATCTCCAGTTCTCGTATGCCATGACGAGATTTAAAGTTTCTTAACCATCCCTGGCTAGCCTTAAAGTCAGGAGGACCGTCAAGTTGATTGTTGAACTGAAGTGCCTTTTCACACAACAGAGAACCAGAGATAGGTTCCCCTTTGCTTCTTCTTTGCACAAACCATATATACAAAGCCTCTTCCAATTTCACATCTTTCGCATTTCTCATGGTTTTACGTTTCTTCGACCCATTTTCACTATCAAATTTCGATGCAAAACTCATAATTTTATCCTTGTTACTTTTGATGTCAGAGACGGTAGCTTTCCCAACATTGAAAATCCTCGCAAGTGAAGACACAGTTTCACCTTGTCCTAGTCTCTTGATAATTTCTGTTTTCGTTTCATTTGACAAAACATTGCGGTTCCTTTATTATGCTTTAGGCCTACTGGAAGATGCCATATCGCACAGAGAAATACTTGTACACCAAAATTATTCTGCTGTAGTAGCAGACACAATTATTTTAAGTTGAACTGTCTGTTTAGCCAGTGTTCTACCTAGAACGCACACGTACACTGGATTGGTAAACCAGATATTAACTGACTTTATGATCTAACTGACTTCCTGTACGTAAGCGACCGACCATTAGCCCATCCCATTCTCTACAAATTGTTCGCACACATTTGAAGTTTGCCGCATCAAAAGATTCAGAATTTTAGTCTAACGTGACTGTGGCATCTGATTTTTTTTTTTTTTTTTTTTTCTGGAAAAAGTGTTCGGATAATTGGATGTTCGGATAATTGGGGTTCGGATAAATGGAGTTCTACTGTACTTGTTTTCTCTTCTTGTCACTACACACTTATATCTTTCCTTCCTTTCTAGGTATCCTTTCATTTTCCCCATATGAAGCTTTCATTCTATCCATGTTTTATCGAAATCCGTTTGGGCATGTATTTATAATAAATTTTTAAAGATATTTAGCTAACTTTTAGCAGATGTGATGACGATGAAAAATGTTAATTATTTTTAAAACTACTTACAGTTGAACAATATCCTTTTGGATATCACTCATATTCTATCTCCTCTTGTGAATTAATATAGTTTTAATATCTTTCAACCAGGCTTGCTCTTGTAGCTTTAGATTTTCTTTCCTGCCAATGCAAATTTTTAAGGTTGGCCATGTTTCATATATTCGCTCTTTCCTACATTTCACAACGCTGTTCGGCTAGAAGAAACGCAAATATTTCAGCCACCATCACTTCAAAGCAAGTCCCACCGCGTTGTCCCTTCACAGTTATATGTGTGTGTGAGTGCGTGTGCGTGTGCGTGTGTGTGTGTGCGTGTGTGTGTGTGTGCGCGCGCGCGTGCGTGCGTGCGTGTGTGTGTGTGTGTGTGTGTGTGTGTGTGTGTGTGTGTGTGTGTGGCGTTACACATATTTTCACAAACAAAGCAAGTGGTACCAAATCTTGCTACAGTCTTGTAGATAACAATGTCACGATAAGTGATTAATAAAACCCAGTTTTACATCTTTTTTATGATAACACATTCCATTACCCATAAAAGGGTACTATGAGGGTGTTTTGTGAGTTAATATCGAATACATAACGTAAAATAACATCGGTTGAAAGTATTATATACGTAAAAAATTTTTTCTGTAGCGGCGTAGGTTGTACTTGGGAACAAATTATTAATATGAGATTAGATAGATGGATGGATGGATGGATGGATGGATGGATAACAGGCAGGAAGGTGGGCACGCAGGCAGGCAGGCAGGCACACAGGCAGGCAGACAGGCGGGCACGCAGGCAGGCAGGTACGTAGGAAGGTACGTAGTTAGGTACGTAAGTAGGTGAGTCCTCGGTACGTAGGTAAGTGGATACTAGGTACGTAGGTAGGTGGGTACTAGGTACGTAGGTATGTGGGTACTAGGTACGTAGGTAGGTGGGTACTAGGTACGTAGGTAGGTGGGTACTAGGTACCTAGGTAGGTGGGTACTAGGTACGTAGGTAGGTAGTTACAGAGGGAGGTAGGTAGTTACATGCATTGATGGATGGATGGATGGACGGAGGGATGACCTGATGGACTGATAGATTTATTTCCGCCCTTTGAGTAATTAATGACCATGTTCCTTTCACCAGTATCTATTACCTTTATTTCAATTACTTTTACCTTTAATCTTCAACCTTACTCTGTATCCCGTAGTCTACGTAGTCATGGAAAAAGTAGGCGACAAACGCCTTCACTTTAAGGGGAGACAATTTTGACACGTGGGCAGCCCAAACATTTCAGAAACACGCGATGGCACGTGTCAGTTCTGTTTATAGGGCTCCTGAAAGTCTAAAAATTCAGGAAAGGTTGGAACCAAACTCGGAGAACGGCCTTGTTGCACATCTATCCCAGCCACGAACAGGGCCCTGTGGCACGCTACCTGAAATGAGAAAAATACACGTTTGAAAAGCAAGTACTTGCAGAAATATTGGCAGTTAGTAGCAGTAGCAGCAGCAACAACACCCTTCAGTCATAACTGACCATGATAATGTGCCGCTGAGGTCATAGCTTTCAGAAGTTTTTGTTTGTTTTTGTTTTTAACTTGGTGAAGATCGGCTACCACTACAAGTATGGGAAACTAAGAGTCAGGGATCCAGACCTCCAGGACGACCCAGAGTCCGCTGTGAGGACAACATTATACAATCTCTGAAGGACCGTGGACTAGAATGGAACCAGGCCAGGAGGAAGACAGCCGATAGGATAGTATGACGCTCTATCTTCCAAATCTTTACACCTCACTGTAGAAGAGGAACGATTAAGTAAGTAAGTTCCTTTCGGCGTGTGTTTTTTTCCTCTACTGCTTTTTGTGGCAGATTCTTTTCGCCCAGTCTGGGTTGGCGCCGTAGGCAGCATCGCCACTTGGTGCAATCAATAGTTTCATCCTTCCAGGTTGCTAAATTTATTCCCAATGCCTTCTTGTCTCTCTTGCATGAACCTCAGCTGCGGTCGCCCGACATTTCTTTTGCCACCTGCCAGTTGTTGTTGGTTATTACACTCAAAACATTACATAACTAGTGTAAAAGCCCGTCATAAGACGGGAGTTAAATTCAAAAGCACCAATACCTAACGGCAATTTTACTTATTCAAAAGTTTTTAAAAAACCCACTGTGCATCACCACAGTACACGAACTACGTAGCAGCAGCGAGGATCCCAATGTGTGTATACGGGATCACACATTCTATAAATATTTTCGTGCACACCGTCATTTGCGCATTCTTTTTTGGTAAGTGTTACTATTTTCGGGAGAGTACATATAAGGGAAACAATACAATTAATGTCTAACTTTCAACCAAAGTTGCATCCCTTAGCGTTACGCATTGACAGAAAAAGCTGGGATATTATATATAGGATAAAGTACAGTTTCAGAGACAAAGAAATGGACTCTTCCTCCCTTAGGGATCTGGTTAAATGCGACTAATATTAGATTTTGCTTTAGGCTGGCAACCTCATATTGTTTTAAAAAATCGCTACATAAACCACCCCTACAAGCGTAAGCTTCGTCAATGATGATTATTATGATGGTGATTATTATGATGATTATGATGATTATTGGTATGGCTGGTTAGATTGATGTTGATGTGGTGATAGATGGAAAAGGTGAAAGTATGAATAAGTACCAAGACTGTCCAAGATAATCTCACTGAAATTTGGCTCGAGGAAAATCTGCGGAAAATGTAAATATAAGTTCTGCAGGAAGGAAATAGAGTGAGAATCACTGGTAGATCTATTTATAGGGATACTGGAAATTAACTGTCTCTTAGCAGGGTGAAAATCCCCGGAGTAGACTAAGAGTTAGTAGTTATCCAGGCCACACTTTTCCCTAAGGTACTGAATGATTAGAAAGAGCCCCCACTGATTAAATACAAATATGACATAATCTTACAGTATTAGACATCACTGTTACGCCAAAGAAAAGTCAGTAAGCTAATCTTGATTTTTGAAAATTACAATGAAACTTTACTGATGAAAATAAACAAATTGTCATATGTATATTATATGTATCAATCAAATATGTATAGAATTTAAGATAATCAATAATGCCAAAAATGCAATCGTTTCTATAAAGTTACTGACATTTCGTCACAGTCTTATAGAATTTTAGTTCTTGAGTTTAGTAAACATACACTATTTATATCTCATCATTAAGGACATTGGTGAAGTTGTGTTTAGTTAAGTGGTTTACAAAACTGTTGATGATTCATCATTAAGGACATTTCTGAAGTTCGATTGAATGTAGTGGTTGGTTCTTGATGGTGTAACTTATCTGTATCTATGACTGCAATCCCAGTCACTCCCTGATTTCTCCAGGTGTAAGAAAAGGGTGGTGTGTTAGTTGTAGATCTATCTCAGGGGTTTGAAGTTCTCTTCCCCTGATCCAGGTTTCTCGTCATCGATGAAGACGGAAGCTACTGATGTAGACTATCCTTAAGAACTGGGGAAGATACAACACGACTTCGGTAATCCTCTATTTGGGAGAGATTAATTATCAAGTCTTTGTGTCGCCCGTCCGTCAGAATTCACAGTACAGACCAATATGTCTTTTGTACTGCTGGCCCTACAGTTTATGCACGTGAGACAAATACTATAAAAGCATAATGAACGCCATATGTTTAATGACCGTCTTGCTTGAGTCAATAAATCAGATATATCATAAAAGACATCTTCTACATGTAAAGTTAGCCACCATCACTACTAGTCCTTCATAACACATGGTATCTGTTTAATATCAACCACGTTCACAAAAGTATTGCAGTAAATCAAATCTCTTGTTACAATCAGTATTCAATGTTTCTGGCTCTACTCATTATCAAAAAATGAAATATACAATCTTACAAAGTCATTCGTACTTCTGTATTATTATTATTATTAAAATGCACCAGCTGCATTAAATTTTTTATCTCAATACACGTTGGAAGTGAATTACTCCTTTAAAAAATTAGAGCATTAAAATATTATCTCAGCACACCCAAACAATTTAGCAAATATGCTCTACCTATAAATAAGCTTTAACTTCCATTAAATGACAAAATTGAGAGATAATCTACCCAATTCAATCACAGTCAACAATGACATCAAGGGGAGATAATTCATCTAAATAGATAATGATCCGCTATGACCTCAAGGCAGATATATATCTCGCAAATGCATATAAACTCTGTTTTACTAGCTGTCAGAAAATGCATACACAACGTCAAAAAGATCAGCTATACTAGGGAATAATAACCATCTAAAATGACATTACATACATGTAATAGAATCCCAAGAAGCAATAAATAATTTGTGTCATCTCTCGGTTAAAATTGGTCTCCAAATAAATGCCTCTAAAACTAAAGCTATGAACTTTTCTAACGAGACCTTTGATATCATCTTGAACGGGGAAAAAACTACAGAAAGTTGAAAGTTTCAATTATTTAGGCAGTAAAATGACTCAGGATGGTGACACAACAAGAGAAATCCATACTAGAATTGCTTTGGCAGCTAGCGCCTTCAATAGATTATCTAACATTTGGAAATTACGATCATTGAATATACATACCAAGCTTCGTCTGTTTAATTCAAATGTTATCTCAGTGTTAACATACGGCTGTGAGAGTTGGAAAATAACAAAATCATTGGAGAACAAGCTGAATACATTCGAGAACAAATGTCTTAGAAAACTCATGACCATCAGTTGGAAAGAATTCAAGACTAATCGACAAATAAGAGAAGACTCTAGGCAGAAATATGTCTCCGACTATATAAGGAAAAGACGATGGTCATATATCGGTCATGTCCTACGAATGCAGAACAACAGAATACCACTACAGGCGCTCACTTGGGTTCCTGAGGGTAAGCGGAAAAAAGGAAGACCAAAAGAAACACTCAGAAGAACAATAATAAGAGAAGGAAGAACGTTGGGCCTAAATAATGTGCAAGAGCTAAGAGGAGGGGCGTCACAACGAACAACCTGGAGAGCACTGGTTTCTGCCTTATGCGCCGTGTTTGGCGCTTAAAGAATTAGTTATTATTATTAATAGAATGTAATCAATATATATATATATATATATATATATATATATATATATATATATATATATATATATATATATATATATATATATATATATATATATATATATATCTTTCTTCTTCTTCTTCCATCCTTAGCCACCGACCGTCAAAGCAGTCAGTGGCCATTACGCCTAGTGGCGTCTTAGGGCAACAGCAGATAGGTTTTCTTTGCCATTGTTTCCCATCACGCCTAATGGCGTCTTTAGGGCAACGGCAAATCAATCCATTAGCTGTTGTTTCCGTAATCGAAGTGACTGGCAAACGGGTGATCAGCCCGTTGTGCATATATATATATATATATATATATATATATATATATACATACATACATACATATATATATATATATATATATATATATATATATATATATATATATATATATATATATATATATATATATATATATACATATATACATACATACATACATACATACATACATACATACATACATACATACATACATACATACATACATATATATATATATATATATATATATATATATATATATATATATATATATATATATATATATATATATATATATATATATATATATCACTCACCCACTCAGCTGTACTTTTGCAAAAAAGCAAAGCTTTTCTTTCAAAAGGAAGTCTTACACGCTAGGCTGCTTTTGTTGCGAGATAGGTTCTTTTGTGACCAAAGTTTTGGATTGCAGTGCTGGTGAATTGTTAGTTAAAATCTTATATACTAAGAAACAGTAAAATCCCATTTTACTAGAAACAGATTTATGGGAGACCACGCCCATGTTCTTAGACCATTTCCCATCTTAAATTAATTAACCCGTGGGCACTCTTGTCATCTGAATTCTGCCTCAAGGAGATACATTACTTTATCGTGGAATGTGAAAACTCATTACATTCGCTATTACCGCGAAGAAAGTCACAATATCATTTACTCCCATTAAGGACGGCGTGATACCGGCAACCTGTTCTGGGCAAACGAGTTGCACAGGTGAGTGAAAATGATACTGTCGTCCAATTTTCGGGCGACAACCAACTGGAATGTGTGTTGAAAGAAGATTTAATGGACACGCCTTTATATCGTTAAAAGGTAGGTTGAAAAAAAAAAGAGGAAAAATATGAGAGAAAAATCTATCGCACGTCACAATTGGGCAGTCCTGGGTTCGATTCCCGGTAAGCCTATCACTTTGGTTGTTTTTCTGTTGTCTAGTCCTCTACTTCCTTATTTCTCACTAGTGCCTGAAACATACCTTTGTGTATTTTTTTTTTTTTTGTTACTGTTTAGAGGCCTCGGGTTTCCCCTCCTACGAAATGTATTTGATGCGTGATGCCATATGATGATGGATGGTATCCGCATGTCTGGTTTTGTGTAGTGTGCAGATGTGTTCAGTCAAAACAATGTTCATACAAAAATAACAGGGCAATCCACATAGGACGTCAGTAAACTCACGACGTATAAAGTCAATGATTCTTGAAACAGCCGTTGACGTTTTTCTTCATTATTTATTGTGGACGCCACAGTGACAAAATGGTTACGCGAATATGTAGACACATCAAACAGTCATTATCACAGCAACATTCAATACAGCAATAGACGGTAGACAGCATTACAATGATGAGTCAGATGCATGTTATATTTCATAGTGCTGTAAATGTAGTCAGGTGAAAAAAACTCCATCCTTTTCTATAACAGCCAGGAGATAACCAGATATATGAGATCAGTTCACTCTCCTTAGTCTGACTTCAGCAAGACAGACACGTCTGCCGAAGTATAAATAATGTCCTCAAAAATATCCTCTAGATAATAAAGGTTTTTCAACCTAGTTCATTTAACAAAGTAGCAAGTAATGGTCCTTGGAACCTGCATCAACCGATGCAGCACAATACAGCGACATGTGAGCTAGGAAAACATCTCGTGACGACGACTTTCGAAGACAGGCTATGAACCAGAAATCGTTCACGACCAAAAATCGATAGAGTTAATGAAAATGTTAATTTACCTTGCCTTCCGGAAATACACAGAAATATTATGCCTCCCGGCATGTGCAAATACACTAGAGGTATTATCTCGAATAAACGAAATATCCATAAGAGGACTCTCACATTCCTGACAGAACAAAAAAATAGCGGAGATCCCCTCTTCAACGAGGCATCTCTTTCGCCATTCCAAATCGCTCACTCCACTAGTGGTGGGCGGAAACCGATCGACCAAGAAGCAAGACAAGTCATGCGCAGTCCAGCGCAAAATGACCACAGCTCAAACTTAACTGCATTCGATACCAACGCGAGAAGACAAATGCTTACCGAGAAAAGTGACTATAAATTTCAAGCAGTTGTTGCCCTTGCGTTATAAAATAGATATTGAAATAAAACGATGTTGCGAGAATTTATCACGCAACATATCACCACCTCCTCCCGATAAAAAAAAAATGTGGAACATATTTTTTTTTTCCAATATCAAAGAGCATGCGATAAGCGGCTCAAAACGCACGAAGTATGCGCTGATAATTAACTAAATTGCCAAACAATAGGCTAATTATAGAGTGTCTGGTGAGGATATACCTCAACAGAAAAATAAATATGTCTCAAAAAATATTCACATCGGGGAGGTGTCACCAACACACATCACGTTAGCATGTAAACACAATATACGTATGCAAGTTACTATAATCATCATTAAACAGCATACTCTAATATTGTCTTTAAAAATGGATGTACAAATCTGATAGGAAAATTTAAATAGTACATTCTTTGACATGTAATGACATAAGTACATAGTAAAGTTAAACTACATGACGATCCAGGACATATGCTCTGGTATTCCGAGGGTAAGTACACAATCTAGAACTCGTCATGCTTGATACTAGTAAGGTAAGTCCTCAGCTCAACAATGACATTCTGAGAAAGTACAAGCAATATAATGCTAATTAATAACTAATATGCTTCATAAGGTACAATACATTATTAATAATTGTGGCTGTTTAGTAAACTAACGGCCCTTATATTAACTACTCAGTCCTCCTCTATCATCTTAAAAAACGAACAGAAGAAGATGACAACAAAGCACGATAGTGTGTACATATAAAGTAAGTACAGATGTGCTAATCTATTGTAGAAATATAGGTGTGTTATGACTCTGTAATATATGGAAATATAGGACAGAAGTATTAGTTGGAGTCATGTGGGCATCTAGACAAAATGTCAGCCATCACATTATCCGCACCACGGATAGCTCGTACCGTGAAGTGAAAAGGTTGAAGAGCTATAGCATATCGAGTGGATCTCGAACTCTTCAAATTCTTAGTCTGAATAGCTGTAAGAGCTTTCTGATCAGTCTCTAGAATGAAATGTGCGCCCAGGAGGAATCTTTGTAGTTTTAGAATTGACCAAACCATCGCTAACAACTCACGGTCTAAAACCGAGTAGTTCCTCTCTGCCGCATTTAGTTTTCTAGAAATGTACATAACAGGATGCAGAGTATTTGCATATTCTTGCATCAGTGCTGCTCCAATCCCAGTGGATGAAGCATCACTCCGAAGAACAAAAGTCCTATCAAGAGTAGGTAATCTTAAGATGGGAGGAGAAGAAAATATATTCTTGATTTGGTCTAGTGAAGATTGGCATTCTTCAGACCAACGGACCAGATTAGGCGAACCTTTCTTCAACAATGTTGATAGAGGTGCCATGATCGAAGATAAATTTGGAATAAATCTCCCATAAAATTGAATTAAACCTAAGAGACTCCTAACTTGTTTCTTCGTTTTAGGAACAGAGATGTTCAGTATTTTGGAAGTATTGTGGTCTTCTGTCTTCAAGAGACTATGACCAACACGATGACCCAGGAAAGAGATTTCACCAAAACCAACAAAAGCTTTAGAAGGTTTTGCTGTCAAATTATTATCACGTAGAGTGGACAGTAAGTCATATAACCCTAAATAGTGATCTTCCCAGGTATCACTGAAGAGACAGATGTCATCTAAGTATGCGATGACATCCGAACGATGTGACAGAATTCGACGCATCATGCGAAGGAAAGTGGCAGGGGCGTTCATGAGACCAAAAGGCATAACATTCCATTGAAATAGACCCCTAGGTGTAGAAAAAGCAGTAAGAGGTTTGGCATGCTCTGCTAAAGGCACTTGCCAATAACCTTTAGACAAGTCAAGTTTAGTGAAGAATCTAGAATTAGAAAGTCTAATCAGTAGATCTTCTAACAAAGGCATCGGTTCAGCGTCGAACTTTGTGACCTGATTCAATTTGCGATAATCAACACAAATTCGTATGTTCTTATCCTTCTTCCGGACAATAACCATGGAAGAAGAATATGGTGAAGTCGATGGTTCAATTATATTTAATTGAATCATTTCATCCAATTCCTTTTCCACTTGCGACTGAAAGTGTATAGGAATAGGATACGGCCTAACCCTAATTGGATTATTGTCGGTAAGAATTATGTCATGTTCTATGACATCTGTGTGTCCAGGAATGTCAGTGAGAACATCCTGAAATGTTTGTAACATCGACGAGACTTGTCGATGTTCGTCACCAGAAAGATTAGGAGAAACAGAAACGTTTTTCCAGGATTCCGTGGAATGTAATGGAACCACTGGAAGGGGAAGGTTGACATCAGAGAAGGTAGCTTCCTCATCCTGTATGACAGACAGGGATGAATAATGACCGTGAGGTGCAGGAGCATCATCCGTTGCCTGGAAAATAGGCAGCAAATAGTCCGGACGTTCGTGAAATTCCGAAAGCATGTTTATGTGGAAAGTTTTATGCTTTCCATCAATATCGACCACATAGTCAACATCGGAAATCCGAGAGACTATTGCATACGGACCTTTCCATGCAATAAGAAGTCTATTTTCCCTACTGGGGAGTAGGACGAATGCTTTGTCACCTGGACAAAGTTGTCGTAGACATCTATTCTTGTTAGCAAACTGCCTTGCCTTCTCTTTAGCAATTTCTGATGAAGCAGTTGCTAGCTTACATGCCTCAATGATCTTTTGTCTAAGAGCAATGACATACTCATATGAGGATTGAGTTTCATCGTTAATATCATCGGCAGTGATGAGATCGTGTAATAAAGACATAGGGCCGCGTGGACGCGCGCCAAAGACAAGTTCGAAGGGAGAAAATCCTGTGTGTTCATTAGGGACTTCTCTATAGGCAAAGAGAGCCGCGGGTAAAACCCTGTCCCAATCTTGAGGATGATCTTCAGTTATCTTACCAAGCAAAGTCTTGAGCGTTCTATTCAGACGCTCAACTAACCCATTAGACATAGGATGGTAGATACTACTGAGAGATCGTTCAATATGTAAGGTAGACATTACCTGTGACATAGTGTCAGATATGAGTTGAGTGCCATGGTCTGACAATATTTCTCTGGGGAACCCCAAGCGAGAAAATATGAACCAAAGAGCATCTGCGATATCTGTAGTAGATATGCTCTTAAGAGGAATAGCCTCTGGCCAACGTGTGCACATATCGACACATGTAAGGATAAACTGATGTCCTCTGGCCGACTTGACCTTAAAAGGGCCAATAATATCTATGGCCATTTTCTGAAACGGCCGAATAGGAATGTCAGCAGCCTGGATAGGCGCAGCATGTCGTGGTCCTCTAGATTTGACCTCCTGACATACCTTGCATGATCGGCAGTAAATACGAATGTCCTTATTGACAAAAGGCCAAAAGAAAGCCGCAAGGACTCTCGACTTCGTACGGGCAAAACCCATATGTCCAGCACATTGCGAGTCATGAGCATGTTGTAATATTTGGACTCTCATGCTCTTGGGAACAAGAATTTGCGAATGTGCCGACGTAGTCGAATCTTGTACCATACGTACAAGTACGCCGTTTCTCATTGCAATCCAAGATTTTCTATTTGTATCCTGATTCGGATCACCTTTCTTCGCAAGAACGAAGAATTTTTTTAAAGAAGGATCTTCTTCTTGCAATTTTATGAAAGAGTCACGAGTGATTACTAAGTGACTATCTTGGCTATCAACTTCATTATCACTATTCAGTGAAGTTTCGGGTGTTTGTAGAGCTTGTGCTCTTGTAACTACTGCATTTGTAGCTTGCATGTTATTATCTTCCCAAGCAGCAATCTGCTGTGGGGTACACTCCCTAACTCCGTGAATACGACCATAATAAGGTCCGCAATAGGATTAGGTAAGAGACAAGCATGCACATCTCCAGTAAAGAAAGGAGTGGCAATGCGAATTACAGCAGTAGGATATTTTTCTAGAGTGCCGCCAAATGTGACACATTTAATAACCCTTCCTGTAGCACAAGATGGATCTACAAGCGATTGTCTAACACCAATAGTGGTGCATCCGGAATCGAAAAGTAGTGAGACCGGAGTATCATTAACAAGACCCTTATGTAGAATTAAAGAACCCCTCCCGTCATGCGCAACAGCAGCAGGAAGAGCGGGAAGTGGGTGACCACAACTCAAAGTAGTTATGGTACCCGGTTCGAATAAAGTACTGCATTGGGGGCATTTGTTTGCTCTCTCAAAGTCAAAAGCAGAACTAGTGACAGCGTCAAAGTTTTTATTATCAACAACATGATTACAGGCTCCCTCAGTTTCCTGTTGTACAGCATTAGCCTGCTGATATCTCTTTTTTTTGTGTTGAGATCTACCCCGACTATTATTACCTCTGAAGTTATCAAAGTTATTATTATCTCTGCAGTTATTATTGTCTCTATTGTAATTGTTATCCTGGTTCGAATTCCAGTTTCCACGATTACTATCATATTCACATTGATGCGAACATCTATTTGTTTGGTTCTGAGGTCTTCGGCAGGAATAACCTCTATTACCATATCCTCTTTTGAAATGCTTATAATTATTAGGGTATTAGTAACGAGTACTATCAGGTTGTCTCCAATTCTTCGAAGAAGAATCACCATGAAATTGATTTCCATGATTTTGACAGAAATTACCGCTACTCTTTCTATCAAAATTTTGTTGGAATCTACGAGCAAAGTTTTGGCCATACGGAGCTGCCGAAGCAACTGGTAAACCTTCTTTCACCTTAGAGTTACCCATGGTTATGTGTGGGTGCGCAGTTACGTATTGGCAACAGAAATCTTCCATTTCTTTTATTGTTTTAGGTTTACGTTCATGAAGGAAAGCAAGGAAAGACTCATTGACAGACGACATGACTTTGTCTCTAAGTATTAAGTCCATAAGTCCTTCATAAGTTTTTTCCGTCTTAGATAGTTCAACCCATCGTGAGAAAGTAATGCGTATTCTTGCAATAAACTCGGAGAATTCAACTCCATTTTCAGGTAACATGTTTTTAAATTGTAGACGATAGCCGTCTTCGTTAAGCTGATATTTCTTTAACAAAGCGGCCCTGACAACCTCATAATTGTTCTTGTCAGGTTCATCCACCATATTTAATATACTTAGAGCTTTACCTGTCAGTATCCCTGATAACTGATAAACATATTTTGCTTTGTCTATGTTATGAGCTGTACATGCTTGTTCAAATCTGTCCAGATAGAACATTATGTCATCACTGGAAGGACTAAATGTTGGTAACTTAATCTTAAAAGTATCATTATTAGCCTTACCAGAAGATGAACCCTTGTTTGAATCATTACCATTACTCATGCTCGTCAATTTCAATTTTTCCAACTCTAAAGCTAAGACCTTTTCTTCATGTTCCATTTTTGCTTTCTCTTTCCTCTCATCAGACTCTCTCTGTAATCTTCTTTCCTCAGCCTGAGCCTCTTTTTGAAGTCTTTCATTTTCAGCTTCTTTTTCAAGTCTTTTATTTTCAGCCTCTTTTTCAAGTCTTTTATTTTCAGCTTCTTTTTCAAGTCTTTTATTCTCAGCCTCTTTTTGAAGTCTTTCAGCTTCTAGCTGTAGCTGGAGTTTTCTTTCCTCAGCTTCTGATTCCCTTTTTTGTTTTTCCATTTCCATTTGGAATCTTTTTCATCCACCTGCATCTGCAGTTTCTTTTGTTCAGCTTCCATATGCAGTTTCTTTTGTTCAGCTTCCATTGCTTTATCATATCGAGCAGTTGCAAATTCTTCTAACTTATCACCAGTCTTGCCAAGCAATTTACCCTGCTCAATAAAGTGCTCAAATGTAGACATGTTGAGTAATATATAAGTCCAAAACCTGAAATAATTAACTAATTTATTTCAAACCTAAGTGTAACAAGTCTTAATTAAGCACTTGTATATTCACATCACATTATATTATCCCAGTCTCTGTGGGAAACAAGTCTCCAATCAAAGAACTTGTATATGAAATATCAACAATCAATTCTTGATCATAAGTGCACTTCTCATTCAATAGTGCACGACACTATTCATCATTCATTTATCATCAGTGTAGTAGTAACAGTGCATTAGCATAGCCCATTAACTAATTACTATAACTGTAAACAATGACTATGTAAACACATGCAGAATGTAAACATTGAAAATGTAAACAATACAAACAATGTAAACAATAACAATGTAAACAATAACAAAGATCAGCAACAATACAAAAACGTTCGCAGAAATCAACTAAAAATAAAGCAGAAATTAATGAAATATCACAAAAAATGTGACGATATCTGCGATAGAATTAAACAAAATACATGACACCACAGTGTATAAACAAAAATGTTGTATGAAACTAAATTATAGACAAGAGTAGGCTAACAAATACAAACAAATCAAAACAAAACTAAAGAATGCGAAATAATAACGAAAACAATATTAAAACATGTCATCACAGCTAACATAAATAGCAACAGAAGTCGCTTAGCAAATTCCAGTAATGGAAATTTGCAAACCTTACAGAAAACGCTCACAATAGACGACCTCTATGACGTGGCATAATCTAACGGAGACACCACCCAACCGAGAACCCGCTGAAATATAAACATATAAATATACGAATAACATATAAACATATAACATATAGAATGAGATGATACATAGAAGACTCAGCAGAAGTATAAGGGCACAGTTTACATACAAACAGGCCACTTAACTTATAGGCTTCCAATCGTAGAACAGCAGAAAAAACGGATGTCAATCAACGTCCTAAAGAGCGAAGCTCCAACGATGATGGCACATCTGAACTGCTTCCACTGCTAACACGATGGTACAAGAGCTTCTGAAATACTGTGTGTTGAGTTGTTTCGGCACTTGACCTTCTAATCCAAAAGTAAGTTGATGGAAATCGGTACTTGGCCTTCTTCAGAAAACAACCCGTTTCAACCGGCACTTGACCTTCACAAAAACGACAGCACTGGAACCTTGACAGCAGCAACTTGCTTGACTTGCGTAAAAGATAACAGCAGTCCGAGTTATCCGGCAACATGTAACAACGCCGGGTACTGTCAAATTCTTGTTTCCGTCAAAAAGTTGAAATTTTGACTTTTACCGGGCAACGCCGAGTACTTTGAAAATTTTGAAGATGTTGACTGTATTGAAGAATGTTAATTTCTTCAAGGATGCTGATGAATTCTTGTTGAAAATGAAGTGGGTAAGGGACCCCGTGTTTGCTGGTACCAGAATCAAACCAGCTTATGGCCACCAAATGATGCGTGATGCCATATGATGATGGATGGTATCCGCATGTCTGGTTTTGTGTAGTGTGCAGATGTGTTCAGTCAAAACAATGTTCATACAAAAATAACAGGGGCAATCCACATAGGACGTCAGTAAACTCACGACGTATAAAGTCAATGATTCTTGAAACAGCCGTTGACGTTTTTCTTCATTATTTATTGTGGACGCCACAGTGACAAAATGGTTACGCGAATATGTAGACACATCAAACAGTCATTATCACAGCAACATTCAATACAGCAATAGACGGTAGACAGCATTACAATGATGAGTCAGATGCATGTTATATTTCATAGTGCTGTAAATGTAGTCAGGTGAAAAACTCCATCCCATTCTATAACAGCCAGGAGATAACCAGATATATGAGATCAGTTCACTCTCCTTAGTCTGACTTCAGCAAGACAGACACGTCTGCCGAAGTATAAATAATGTCCTCAAAAATATCCTCTAGATAATAAAGGTTTTTCAAACCTAGTTCATTTAACAAAGTAGCAAGTAATGGTCCTTGGAACCTGCATCAACCGATGCAGCACAATACAGCGACATGTGAGCTAGGAAAACATCTCGTGACGACGACTTTCGAAGACAGGCTATGAACCAGAAATCGTTCACGACCAAAAATCGATAGAGTTAATGAAAATGTTAATTTACCTTGCCTTCCGGAAATACACAGAAATATTATGCCTCCCGGCATGTGCAAATACACTAGAGGTATTATCTCGAATAAACGAAATATCCATAAGAGGACTCTCACATTCCTGACAGAACAAAAAAATAGCGGAGATCCCCTCTTCAACGAGGCATCTCTTTCGCCATTCCAAATCGCTCACTCCACTAGTGGTGGGCGGAAACCGATCGACCAAGAAGCAAGACAAGTCATGCGCAGCAGCAACAGTATTATTGGCAATTACATGGGGAGTGAAATAGTATGTAAAAAATAGTTTTTTCTGTGACATTCCGTATGTTTCTTTGTACGCACATTTGTCCCATCCAAGGGTGCATAGTATTCTTGGGACGATCAAAGGGATCCATGGAACAAAAAGGGTAAAGAAAACCTGATTTATGGACACATCATGTCTCAAGTCTCGTAATTAAACGGAACTCCTTCAGTGGAGATTGCAAAAATACAATTTATAAGGTTTCTTAATGGCCTGTCCAAACCACTAAAGACTGGGAGTCTAAACGAGGGCCGATAATTTCCTAGCCATTGATATTTCATTGCATATTCCCAGCTTGAACTATGGTTTACCGTTATGGTTAGATATCAGATTTTGTTTTGACCAACCCACGATTGCCAAGTGTGCTATATTTTCGCTCTCTCTCTCTCCTCTCTCTCTCTCTCTGGCTGTCTTTCTCTCTCTCTGTCTGTCTCTCTGTCTGTCTCTTTCTTTCTCGCTCTCTCTCCCCTCTCATTTTATCTAAGAGTTTTGCTGAAACAAAATTGCCGAGTGGGGTAGATTAATCTCTCTCTCTCTCTCTCTCTCTCTCTCTCTCTCTCTCTCTCTCTCTCTCTCTCTCTCTCTCTCTCTCTCTCTCTTTCTCTCTCTCTCCTTCACTCTTTCTCTCTCTCTCCTTCTCTCTCCTTCTCTCTCTCCCTCTCTCTCTCAATCTATTTACCACTCATCTCTTCTGTAGAGCCTAGGCTGATGTTAACATGGTAAGTTGCGCCCTGGTAAACAGCTCATTGACCGCCCCGATATAGTTATTATTACAGTTATAAATTCAGCACCCTTCAGCTCCCCAAGGAGCATAGGCCTTCAAAAACGTATGCCAAGTTTTCCTGTCACGTGCCATCATCTCAAAGTCTTTTCATGTCTTCTTTATCCCTTTAATGCCTGTCTCTAGTTCTCTTCTCCATGTGTTCATTTGTCTCCCTCTACTTCTCCATGTGTTCATTTGTCTCCCTCTACTTCTCCATGTGTTCATTTTTCTCCCTCGACTTCTCCATGTGTTCATTTGTCTCCCTCTACTTCTCCATGTGTTCATTTGTCTCCCTCGACTTCTCCATGTGTTCATTTGTCTCCCTCTACTTCTCCGTGTGTTCATTTGTCTCCCTCGACTTCTCCATGTGTTCATTTGTCTCCCTCTACTTCTCCATGTGTTCATTTGTCTCCCTCTACTTCTCCATGTGTTCATTTGTCTCCCTCGACTTCTCCATGTGTTCATTTGTCTCCCTCTACTTCTCCATGTGTTCATTTGTCTCCCTCGACTTCTCCATGTGTTCATTTGTCTCCCTCGACTTCTCCATGTGTTCATTTGTCTCCCTCGACTTCTCCATGTGTTCATTTGTCTCCCTCTACTTCTCCATGTGTTCATTTGTCTCCCTCTACTTCTCCATGTGTTCATTTGTCTCCCTCTACTTCTCCATGTGTTCATTTGTCTCCCTCTACTTCTCCATGTGTTCATTTGTCTCCCTCGACTTCTCCATGTGTTTATTTGTCTCCCTCTACTTTTCCATGTGTTCATTTGTCTCCCTCGACTTCTCCATGTGTTCATTTGTCTCCCTCTACTTCTCCATGTGTTCATTTGTCTCCCTCTACTTCTCCGTGTGTTCATTTGTCTCCCTCTACTTCTCCATGTGTTCATTTGTCTCCCTCTACTTCTCCTACCCTGGGGATTCCGGAACAAAGGACTGCCTGGTAATGCTATCAACAGGTCTCCTCAATGTGTGTCCTATCCACCTCCAATGTCTTCTTCTCATCTCTTGTGCCATTGGCACTTGTCCGGTTCTTGTCATCAGTTCCACATTAGTGATCTTGTCATGCCACTTCACTCTTTCTATTCTACGCAAGCACCCATTTATGAAAGTCTGTAGTTTTTTAGTTTGTTTTTTTCTCCATGCTTTAGAGCCATACAATAGGACTGACGACAACTAAATTGAACATTCAGATATTTTTTTTTTTTGTTGGGCGCTTGATTTTTATCGATTTTCATATATTTCTAAATGCAATGAAAGCTCCTCAAGACTTTTGTATTCTATTGTTAATGTCCCTCCAACTGTGTCTATATTGCTTACTTACTTACTTAGTTGTTCCCCTTCTACCGTGAGGTGTAGAGGTTTGTAAGAGAGAGCGCCAGACTATCCTATCGGCTGTGTTCCTCCTGGGCTGGTTCCATTTTAGTCCTCGGTCCTTCAAAGATTGTCTAATGTTGTCCTCCCAGCGGACTCTGGGTCGTCCTGGGGGTCTGGATCCCTGGCTCTAAGTTTCCCATGCTTACCATGGTAGCCGATCTTCTGCCATTCTGCAGACATCTATATTGCTGCCAAGATATATTATTTACATATGCACATGGAAAATACAAATAAACGGGTTCATACAAATACAGGTAGTTCGTTGTTTACGAGGTAAATGCTTTCCAGAAATCCTTGCGTAAACAGAAATCGCGTAAATGGAACAGGGTTTTCTCATTCAAATACATGTTAAGTAAGCAGGATTTCTTCCACCAATGCCGTTATATTAATTAAAAAAATCCCATGTAATAATCAATAGTTTAAATTAACACATACCATTTATATTAAGTACATGTATGGAAAGCAACACTGACAAATTATTCAACATCAACAGGGCAGGAGCATTAACTTTTTTCATCTTAAACAACTTCTAATTCAACGAGAGATGGGGTGATGAGTCATCTGAGTGTGAAGCAGACGACGCAGCTATGAACTGTTTCCTGTAGATGGTGTCTTCAGTTGTTTGAGTTTGTGACTTTCTATGCTCACTGAAGATTTCTTGGTTGGGAGCAGCACATTCCATCATTTTTTTCCTGACCATAAAGCGCCTCTGTATGTTAGGATCATCTTCAAAGATCATAATGCGGGTTTCAAGAAGTTGGAAGGTCTTCATGAATTTTTTCACAGTTAAGTTGGCGACCCGGTGGGTTTTACTAGCTAGGTCAAGTTGCAACGTCCTCTTCTTCCGTTGTGATCTTAAGCGCCAAGAGTTCTTCAATGCTAAGTTCTATTTTCTGAGATTCAAGCACATCTGTCATTTTTGTCAACTCTTTCTAAACAAGCTCTTGATGCCATTCTTAAACCGTCCTTAATAGCTGTGATAATTTTGTCATCAAGGCCAAAGCCTTCAAGGTCATGACAGAATTTAGGGCACCGTTTTTTTTCCTCCCACCGTTCATACATCGCCGCGGCGCGAAACTTCAGTCCATGTAGTCTCGATTAGCGAAAGTGCATCTTTAATAGTAAATGCCTTCCAAAAATCACTTCAACAAACTCTCAAATTGTCTTCATCATGCTCTCGCTCACCTGTTGGCGCGGAGATATAATACTGTATAAATCTCGAAATATGGGGTCGCGTAACTTCGAGTTCGGCGCGTAAATTTTTAAAAATTCCTAAACCTTGGCGCGCGTAAGTTCGAATTCGCGTAAATGAAATTAGCTTAAACAAAGAACTACCTGTATATGTAAATATATTTCTATACAATGATATAGAAGGGCCACATAACTTATTTTTTTTATTTGTGTTGCTCAGAACTGCTTTTTATCTTTATATAAAAATTTTTGCTCACTCAATTTTGCCGCCCCCAAATTTCGCGCATTTTGAAGCACTAGGCTACCGTCTAATTGTTAAACAGGCCCTGTGTAGAGCTTAACACTTCAGTTATGTCATGATAAACCCCTTTGTCCTGCTCTGTTAGCTCAAGTCCTCTCTACGTCTTCTTCATTGTTCTAATATCAGTCACAAGTTTATTTCTTTGTGTGTTTTTATGTCTCCGTCTATTTTTCTTGTCTGTTTTGTTTTCACTTGCGATTTCTAGACATGACAGAAGACACTGGACAGGTGGACGTCATGGCACGGAAAGAAGTTCTACCTTGTTTTGGCGAGGCGCACCCTAAGAACCTAGACACATGTCTGTCGGTTATATTAGGGCGCGTATCCAAATATAACATGCTTTGTCTTCTTCTTTGACCTTTCAACTCCCCACCCTTTAATAAGGTCGTTCCATGTCCTTCTTTATGCCCTTCTTGTCTGTGTCACATAATTTTGTTTGCTTTCTTTTCCTTCCCGGCAGTATTGAGCTACCTTTATTGTGCGTACTACCTGTCACAATAAACGGAGAAGAGATCACATGTTTGTATTACTCCACATTTTGAGAATCCCTGCATCCACTCCGGGCCTTCGTCAAGGTCCGCGGATGCGCTATTTTTAGTATTCAGCAGATTGGGTTTTCCCGAAAACATACTATCTGATCGGGGATCCCGTTAAGGCTGACCACAACATCACGCCGGTGGACTTAACACCACGTGCATCACACATACCTTGTATATATCATCAATGACAAAGTCTCTCTGGCCAAATAAATTGATAGCCCCATTAACAAAGCTGCAGCTACCTTTCCCTGCCTCACATCACGTGTTTCGGGAAACTCCAAACTCACAACGCCGATCAAAGCTGCGATATATAACGCCTGTATCACCAGCTTACTTCTATATGGCGGTGGGTAATATGTGAAAATGGAGAAATACTCGACAAAAATAATTGGGAGCTATAAGGAATATTTAAAGAAATGTTTGACAACTGGAAGACATTTTTTACAGCTGCAAGAATTATTTGCAGTATTTGATAACCGGAAAAAATAGTTAATGACCAGTTTGGAAAACTGCAAGAAATATTTAAAGAAGTATTTGACAGCTGCAATAAATATTGGCAACTAGAAAATATTTGACCACTGGAAGAAACATCTGCATAAATATTTGGCAACTGTAAGAAAATATTTGACAAACGGGAAGAAATTTGAAGAAATATTTGACACATGCAAGAAACATTTGCATGAATATTTGACAACTGTAAGAAATATTTGACAAGCGGGAAGAAATTTTAAGAAATATTTGACAAATGGCAAAAAATTTGACGAAATATTTGACAACTGTAAGAAAAATTTGACAATCGGGAAAAAATTTGAAGAAATATTTGCCAACTGTAAGAAAAATTTGACAAGCGGGAAAAATTTGAAGAAATATTTGACAACTGGAAAAAAATATTTGCATAAATATTTGACAGGTGGAAAAAAATTTGAAGAAAAATTTGAAAACTGAACAAAAATATTTGCATAAATATTTGACAGGTGGAAAAAATTTGAAGAAAAATTTGAAAACTGAACAAAAATATTTGCATAAATATTTGACAGGTGGAAAAAATTTGAAGACAAATTTGACAACTGTAAGAAATATTTGAAAAGCTGGAAAAAATGTGAAGAAATATTTGACAGGTGGAAAAAATTTGAAGAAAAATTTGGCAACTGTAAGAAATATTTGACAAGCTGGAAAAAATTTGAAGAAATATTTTACAACTGTAAGAAAAATTTGACAATCGGGAAAAAAATTTGAAGAAATATTTGCCAACTGTAAGAAATATTTGACAAGCGGGAAAAATTTGAAGAAATATTTGACAACTGTAAGAAAATTTGACAATCGGGAAAAAATTTGAAGAAATATTTGCCAACTGTAAGAAAAATTTGACAAGCGGGAAAAATTTGAAGAAATATTTGACAACTGGAAAAAAATATTTGCATAAATATTTGACAGGTGGAAAAAAATTTGAAGAAAAATTTGACAACTGAAAAAAAAATATTTGCATAAATATTTGACAGGTGGAAAAAATTTTAAGAAAAATTTGACAACTGAAAAAAAATATTTGCATAAATATTTGACAGGTGGAAAAAAATTTGAAGACAAATTTGACAACTGTAAGAAATATTTGACAAACTGGAAAAAATGTGAAGAAATATTTGACAGGTGGAAAAAATTTGAAGAAAAATTTGACAACTGTAAGAAATATTTGACAAGCTGGAAAAAATTTGAAGAAATATTTGACAACTGTAAGAAAAATTTGACAATCGGGAAAAAATTTGAAGAAATATTTGCCAACTGTAAGAAATATTTGACAAGCGGGAAAAATTTGAAGAAATATTTGACAACTGTAAGAAAAATTTGAGAATCGGGAAAAAATTTGAAGAAATATTCACCAACTGTAAGAAAAATTTAACAAGCGGGAAAAATTTGAAGAAATATTTGACAACTGGAAAAAAATATTTGCATAAATATTTGACAGGTGGAAAAAATTTGAAGAAGAATGTGACAACCGTAAGAAATATTTGACAAGCTGGAAAAAATTTGAAGAAATATTTGACAACTATAAGAAAAATTTGACAGCTACAAGAATTATTTGCATTCTCAAGTAGTGACAACAGGAAAAAATATTTAATGAAAAAAAATATTTAATGAAAAGTTTGGAAAACTCCAAGAAATATTTGCATAAATATTTGACAGCTGCTCTATTTACTTACAGGTTGGAACCTTTGAATAGGACTGGGGAAAATGTTGGGACCATCTTTGCTGTTTGGAAGAAAAGTTTTCACTAAAGTTTGAAAATTGTAGGACAAAAAAGTAGATAACCGTTTGATAACTGGCACAAATACTTAGTTACCTTTATTTAATGTACTAAATTTCCGTGGTCGCCGCATGTTTGAAACGATTGGGAGACAATATAAACCTATCATCAGATGACGCACGTGTAAAAAAAGTGAAACCTTAAATCCTGGGGGTTCGAACACATGAACGAAGGAATGCTTCTTTTATAAATTTCTACTATTGATCTCTTGTGTTTTGAGCTTGTCTGCAGTGAAGTGAACAGAAATAAGTAGCAGGGTTAGTCTTACAAAGGTAAATCCCGTTGCAGATAGGATTTTTCGTCTACCAATACGCAAAACTCTGCGTGTAACATTTTATTACGCTTTTCTAGATCGCTATATTTAGCCCTGACGTCATCCTATATGAAAAATCTCCTGTTATTGCTTAAGAATACACTACCTCCAAAATAATTGGTCAATCTACACAAGTCTGCGGTATGGCCTCTTTAAAAGTGACAGTGAAAAATCATCATATAAGCGCTCATGTAAAGATTTTTTTTTTTTTTGTGAAGCGTGAAGTTATGCGCACATGCGCATCCATCCTCGCTGATCTGATAAATATACATCTAGAGTATATTCAGCGTCGAGATGGACCTAAATATTATAGAAATAATGGCTTAACAAAACTAATTAAAACACTACAGATAACCAATAGTAATTTTACACTGTGAAAAGGATTATCAAACCAAGAAAGCTAACACCAATTAGTTGTAATTCTCATCAATACCTACACAAAAACCACCAGACAAACACACTTTTTTTGGCGGTTCTCAACGCACAACAAACGCGGGGCGGGAAAAATGTACTAATGGTCTCAATAAACATCACAATAAGCTAGACTTTTAGATGTACTCACCAAACAATGGAAATTCCCTGTCCTATTTTTACATAAAAAGACGGGTACACACCGATAACGTGACCACTTCACCTCTTTCCATCTAAAAAAATAGCTCTCTTCCATTATGTCCCCCTTTGTTACTGTTGTTTGAAAATAAATAAATAAAAAAATTGCACACGCCTCCCTCTTTCCATCTAACATAACCGGCTTCCAATATGTGACCCTGCTCATATAATGTTTTTTTTAACTGCTGTTTGAAAATAAAATATAAATATATACTTCTATTTATATAACCATGATCTTTTGTTATCTATATTGTATAACTGTTGTCTACATGTGTATGTATATTGTACGAGTATAAAGAAACATACAAACATACTGCTGACTTATATAAACCCGTTGGTTTTTCTCTCACCACTCATCACCCCGCCTGCCAAAATCAAAACCCCCGCGCAAAATTTTTTTTTTTCACAGCGACAACGCGTCAACTATCGATTCGTTTTTTTTTCGACTAATCAGTCTTCTGTTAGCGCGCAACAAGTCTGGACACGTTTCAAAAACCAGATTAAACTAGTTTTCCTTCATATAAATAAACACTTGTGAGACCAACGCCCAGGCACTCGCGTTCACAACTCACTGAAGATGACTACCCTCGGCACCGTTCCCACAAACTGGGTGTATATGCGTAGAAGTGATGAGATGCTTAAACCATTGGCTAGTAGGTTGAAGGCCGCTTCAGTACGTTTTTACCGAGGCCAACCTTTACTACACGTGCGAAAATACTTTGGTGAATCATATCTAAAGTTTCCTACCAAAGCCGGCATTACGTTGACTCGCCCTGAATTTGAACATCTGCTGGCTTTACAGGGCGAAATCCTCGCCGAATTTGACCGACTACAGTTACCAAACACAGATACCTATCCTACTGCTTGTAACAGTAACACGTTTGACCAGTACATCAACTCCAGTTGTTATCAACCAATATTCCCAGAACCAAGTTGGTGTCCTAACACCACCCCTTGTTCCCCTACAGCAACCACAGACAAGCACTCGGATGCTGTCTTTAATCTACAACCACTACCGAAACGGCAAAGAAGCGTCTGAACCTAGAGATTTAGCTTGACATTTCGTATTATTTTAAAAGAGATCATTAAATATATTTATTACAATTAAAAAACCTTTGTTATCCATGATGTCTAAATATTGTATGTATAAATATCGTATTTATATTGTCTATCTGTTGTAAAATATGTATATATATATATTTTTTTTATTGTTTAGGTATATATGTATATATATGTATATATGTGTATATATGTGTATATATATATATATATATATATATATATTTATATATATATATATATATATATATATATATATATATATATATATATATATATATATATATATATATATATCAATCATCATCATGTGACGTATTCTTTCCAGAACGTTGTCTCCATTACAGCTGCTCTGAACGCATCACGATTCTGGGCAAGTCGACCTGCATCAGCCAAAGACAAGTTCAGACTCTCTGTGATGTCCTGGGTCCACCGTCGTCTAGGTCGACCCCTTCCCCTTTTTCCAGGGACCATGCCTTCCATCACTGTTTTTTCCAGACTATTATGTCTTTTTATATGACCGAAAAATTTCAGCTTCCTTATTGCGATGGTATTTAGGAGCCAATGTTCCTGTACATTTAGTGAGTGCAGTACTTCTCTGTTGGTCTTTTTTTCTGTCCAGGGTATTCTCAACATCCTTCTGTAGCATTTCATTTCGAATGATGTAATCTTTTTTGCAACTGTTTTATTGAGTGTCCAAGTCTCGCAGCCGTATGTTGCTACTGGGAATATACATGCTCTGATCAGTTGTAACTTTGTTTCTTTGCTTGTGCCTTGCCATAGGTTTTTCATCTGTATTAGCTTATGTGAAGCAATTGCAAGTCTTCTTTTAATTTCTACTGCACAGTCGCCAGAGCTGTTAATGATTGATCCTAAGTATTCGAATTCATTGACACTTTCCAGTTCTTCGTTATCAATTTCAATTTCTGGTTTGGTCTTTACTTTGTCTGTTGTCAATACTTTGGTCTTCTTGGTGTTTAGGTATAGATTCTGGGCCTCGCTGTGTTTTTTGGTTGACAGAAATAATTGTTCAAGTCCTTCTGGGTTGGTCGATAGGAGGACTGTGTCGTCAGCATATCTGATTTCCGGGATCTGGTACCCGCCGATGTTAAATGAGTCAAACTCTGTGTGTTCTTGGTCATCTCTTACGTTTCTCGTGATATTCTCGGCATAAATGTTAAACAGGTAAGGGGAAAGGGTACAGCCTTGTCTTACTCCTTTCTGTACTTCAAACCATTCTGATGTTTCCCCCTCTATTCTTACGGCTGCCTGTTGTTCTTGGTACAGCAGTGCGATGAGTTGTATAAGGTGGTTTGGAAATCCCATATTTTTCAGTGATATCTTTACGTTCTGTTAAGTTGCTGTTTTTCAATGTTCTTACTTCAGAAAACATATTCTTACTCAATCCCTGTTCGCGCATTTCCTCTATTTTCCTGCAGGTGTCGTTTATGTATTGTTGTTTGTCTTGTCTGACTCGTTTTTTAATCTGCTTTGTGTATTCCTTGTACAACTCCTGATTTTCTGTATCTTTTTTGGACTTCATTTTTCTTCTCTCTACCACCAACTTCAGTGTTTCGTCTGAGATGTATTCTCGTCTCTTTATGCTTCTTTTAGGAATTAACCTCTGTGCATTTGTAATATATACATCTCTGATGTTATTAGCAAGTTCATCTGGTGTCATTTCCTCCTGTACTGCCATAAGAATGTCAAATTTGTTCTGAATATCGACACTGTACTCTTCTGGTATGGCGCTTGTGTCATAACGTATTACTTTGTCGCTTGTAACGACTTTTTTCAAGAGATTTTGCAACATATATATATATATGTTGTATAAAAAGACAACACAACACAATGCCGAATCATACACAATACAAGCACACAAAAACCCACACCTACCAGTTACAACCATGCGTCATCACCCCCACCAGCCAAAAACCAATACACTCTCCTTTAAAAACCCCACCGACCATGCTCATTAACCAGCTTCCGCTATAAAATTTATCGATGTTTTTATATTTTCCTCTTTATCTCAATATTGCAGGTTTTATCGATTTTTATGTCCATTGTCTACCTGTATGTATATGTATATGTATGTATATGTGTATATATATATATATATATATATATATATATATATATATATATATATATATATATATATATATTGTATAAACAAACACACCAACACCCTACCAGCACAATACAACAAACACCCCGCTCATTAGGCATCTTTCTCTATAAAACTCATACATAAGCGAATTTATCGATTTTTTTATATTTTCTTCTTTATCGATTTTTTTATATTTTCTTCTTTATCGATTGTTATGTCCGTTATCTACCTGTATATATACAGGGTGGTCATAAAGTCTTTCCCTGATTTCAAAAATTAAAAAAAAAAAAGTATTCTGTGCAGAGACACTTGGTTTTTGGAAATTATTCCAGAACTAAAACAGTTTTTAAAAAAAATGCTATTTGTAGATTTCAACATTTGCACCGTTTGTTATGTAACTTCATCAGAAAAAGCGATTCGTGTAAGATAATAATTATTTTCATCAATTCGTTGCAAAATCTCTTTAGCAAATGCAACACGTCGAGGAAAATCGTTTGGCCGCAAAGCTTGAACGATTTGTACCTTGTATGCATAGAGTTGAAGCCGTTTGTGTAGGATTTTCAACACTGTACTTCGAGGGATTGCAAGTTCTCTTGAGGCACGATAGGTTGATTTCTGAGGACTGCGTTGAAACGCCGTGCGCACTGCGTCCACAGTTTCTTCACTCACACGAGGCCTACATGCTCTGGGCATGTCACTGACGCTGCCAGTGTCCGTAAACTTTATATACCAAGCTTTGATGCTTTTAACATCTGGAGGATCTCGCCCATACTCCCTTCTAAACTTTCTTTGCACTGTCAACGGCGATTTACTTTCGTGATACCATAAAACACACTGCGCTTTCTCCTTCATTGACGCCATGTTGAAAAAGATGATTTGTGCGCAACCTACAAAGGTAGCAAAAAAAAATTAATGCTCTTTGGTACAATTTTCAAAAAAAAACCAATGTTTCTGCGGGTGATACTTTTTTGCAAAAAAAAAATTGAAATCAGGGAAAGACTTTATGACCACCCTGTATATATATTGTATGAAGAAACAAACAACATACAATACAACAACACACTTAAAATACCTACACACAACACACCAGACAAACCAAAAGCAACACCACCCACACCCGCCAGCTACATCCCAACACACATCCAGGCGTCATCGCCCCCGCCAGCCAAAACCAATACACTCTCCGTTAAAAACCCCACCGACCACGCTCATTTGCCAGCTTTCTCTATAAAACTCATAGTATGCGAATTTATCGATTTTTAAAAATTTTCCTCTTTATCTCAAGAGTGCAGGCTTTTATCGATTTTTATGTATGTCGTATATATGTAAAATATGTATAAACAAACAGCATACAATACAACAACACACTTAAAATATCTACACACAACAGACCAGACAAACCAAAAGCAATACCACCCACACCCCGGCTGCCAGCTACACCCCAACACACAACCATGAGGTATCACCCCCGCCAGCCAAACCAATACCCCTCGCGCACTCAAAAATCAACACCACACCACGCTCATTACCATCTTCCTCTACAAAAAGCATACTAAGCGAATGTATCGATTTTTTATATTTTCCTCTTTAACTCAAGTATTCTTTTAAAAGAGATCATTAAATATATTTATTAAAAACCTTTGTTATCTATGTTGTAAATATAAATAAATAAATATAAATATATATGTATATATATATATATATATATATATATATATATATATATATATATAGTATAAAGAAACATTACAACACACATACCAAAACAATACCACAATAAATTAAAAAAATTGTACACACCCCTCTCTTGCCAATTTGTGCTCCCACTCATATAATGTTTTGTTACCATATAAAAAGTACACACCTCCATCTTCCAATATGTGATCCTGCTTATATGTTTTTGTTACTGTTATTTGAAATTAAATATGTTTATTAAAAATCTTTGTTATCTATATACATTGTGTCCGGCAGAATCACTACCAATAACAAATGTCAATATTTCTTATACTAATAATAGCAGACCGACCGGATTTTGATTTTCTGTTAGGCAAACTCAATAAGTTTCAGTAGCAACTCACCAAGTTTCAGTAGATCTCCACCAAGTTTCAGTAGATCTCCACATGAGCGCCTTTAGTGGCTCGAAGAATGTCAAGACGGTATTCTATCTCTCTCCACGTGTTTTGCAGCATCTGAGGTGTGACGGATGCACAAGCGTCAATTATTCGCTGCCGAAAATTATCCATTCCCTGCACTGGAGTTTGATAGACAAAGCTTTTTACGTATCCCCATAGAAAGAAATCTAAGGGGGTCAAATCTGGTGACCTTGGTGGCCAATCAATGGGACCTAATCTTCCAATCCATCTGTCTGGAAATTGTTGATGAAGGTAGTTTCTTACTTCATTGGCATAGTGTGGAGGTGCTCCATCTTGCTGGAATATAAATCCTTCTGGTATCCTAGGAACTGCAAAATTTTGCAGCATGTTTAGGTATGTTGCTCCTCTGACTGTGGCTTCAGGGAAGAAAAATGGCCCGATCACACAATTCAAGGTTAAGGCACACCACACGTTAAGTTTAGGGCTGTCTCGCTCGTGCTCCATTACGACATGTGGGTTTTGATTTCCCCATATCCTTCAATTATGCCGGTGAACTTTGCCACACGTGTGAAAGGTCGCTTCATCGGAGATTACCACACGATTGAGAAATTCATTGTCATCATCGAGGTGAGATAGCATTGCATTTGCGAACTCGGCCCATCTGTGTTTATCATTTGGCTGTAACTTCTGCACTAGCTGGATCTTGTAGGCTCTAAGCCGGAATCTTTTGTGCACACTGTCGTGAACAGTAGATTTTGGAATACCCAATTCTCCACTTGCCCGTCGAATGAATTTCCGCGGGCTACGTTGGAAAGCTTTGCTAGCTGCTTCAACTCTATCTGGAGACAACGCTTCATTGCCGCTTCACTTCTTTCTCAATAAAGAACCTGTTTCCAACAGTTGCTTGTGTCATTTCACTATGGTATGTCGCTCTGGAGGTTTCTGTCCATATTCCTGCCTGAATCTCCTTTGCACAACAATGGGAAACTTTAATTCCGCAAGCCAATAACAGCATTGCACTTTCTGCTGCAACGTGAACTCCGCCATTTTCACTACACGCGTCTTCACATTCCGCGGCTGCGCATTACGTATGCGTTATCTGCACATTATCGGAAATTTATATAATCAAATGTTCGGATAATTGGATTACATGATGTATCGAGTACATGTACACATATTTCTAAAAATAATTAACCATCACAAGGAAAATACACTATAAAACATATTTACTTGTACTGTAATAATAATACCCACACTGTATTAGATCACTGTATCACCAAAATCTTTCATTACACTGCAGTGCATGTACTACTTGTATTAATTATTTTTGTTAAGAAAGAGAAATGTTTTCAAATAACATTACAAACGATTCAAAACCAGGCGCAACTTACGTATATATGTACTTGCACAGATGTAGCCCACTATTTAAAATAATGAGGAATCCTCTTTTGCACCAAACTGGATAGTCTCCTTTTGGCTGCTAAGTCCCGCATTCTCTTCAACAGCAGAAGCTGTGTAGGACAGCTGTCATCTTCTTGCTCGTACCAAGCCATCGCAGTTTCTAGTGCTATAAAGGCCTCTTCAGGACTTGGTCGACGTTTTGGGTTTTCTTCATAATCTACAAGTACATCATGTACTTCTGAGGAGTCTTCATCATCGGTCACTACATGTATTTGGTTTTCTTCTTGCACAAAAGACAAAATTTCTTCGTCATTCAAAAACTGAAAACCAGAATCATTATCATCTTCTAGCCACATGTGTGCATCAACTTTGTCACAGTCCGAAAATCCGGGCATTGCTTGAAACAGTTCCACAACTTCATTTATACCATCATCATTTGTGTCCACTGCAGTAGTTTCATTTCCTCCTTTTTTCCCAAGCAATCTATTCCAAGCCTTGTTGAGATTATCTTGTGACAGGGTGGTCCAAGCATCAGCTTACATATAGCAGCAGTCTTTGAGATTAAGCTTTTTTGGAAAACGCCGCCACACTTTCTTCATCTGCAGCCAACAATAAACGACGCAGGACTTCCTTCTTGTACATCTTTTTAAGCTTTGCTATAACACCCTGATCCATTGGTTGAATCAGTGCTGTTAACATTGGGCGAGCAGAAAAATTACTTTACAAATTTGCATCAACTGCATTCAATGTATCCGTCTCTGGATGAGATGGTGCATTGTCCAGTAGAAGAATTACTTTTCCAGTTTTCTTTTCTTGTTCTTTCAACCTCTTCACATTTGGGATGAACTGATGTGTATACCAATCAAGAAATATTTCACTATTCATCCAAGCACTCTTCTGTGCTTTGTAGCACAATGGGAGACATGTCACATTCTTTAAACAACGTGTTTTTATGGCTTTGCCGATCATTAGCACCGGTAAACGATGACTTCCACTGGCATTCGCGGCTACCAAAATTGTTACTCTCTCTTTGCACTTTTTAAACCCAGGGGCAGCTGCTTCGCGCTGAGATGCAAGTGATTTTGAGGCAATGATTTCCAGTATAAGCCAGTCTCATCGGCATTATACACATCATCGAGTAAATAACCTTCTTCTTCCAAAAAAGCCAAGAATGTTTCTTTAAAATTTTCAGCGGCAGTTGCATCGCTAGATGAAGATTCCCCTTGAATCTCCAATTCTCGTATGCCATGACGAGATTTAAAGTTTCTTAACCATCCCTGGCTAGCCTTAAAGTCAGGAGGACCGTCAAGTTGACTGTTGAACTGAAGTGCCTTTTCACACAATAGAGAGCCAGAGATAGGTTCCCCTTTGCTTCTTCTTTGCACAAACCATATATACAAAGCCTCTTCCAATTTCAAATCTTTCGCATTTCTCATGGTTTTATGTTTCTTCGACCCATTTTCACTATCCAATTTCGATGCAAAACTCATAATTTTATCCTTGTTACTTTTGATGTCAGAGACGGTAGCTTTCTCAACATTAAAAATCCTCGCAAATGAAGACACAGTTTCACCTTTTCCTAGTCTCTTGATAATTTCTGTTTTCGTTTCAATTGACAAAACATTGCGGTTCCTTTTATATGCTTTAGGCCTACTGGAAGATGCCAGGTCGCACAGAGAAATACGTGTACACCAAAATTATTCTGCTGTAGTAGCAGACACAATTATTTTAAGTTGAACTGTCTGTTTAGCCAGTGTTCTGCCTAGAACTCACACGTACACTGGATTGGTAAACCAGATATTAACGGACTTTATGATCTAACTGACTTCATGTACGTAAGCGAACCGTCCATTAGCCCATCTCATGTCTACAAATTGTATCGCACACATTTGAAGCTGCCGCATCAAAAGATTCAGAACTGTAGTCTAAACGTGACTGGTGGAGACTGATTTTTTTTTTTTCTGGAAAAAGTGTTCGGATAATTGGATGTTCGGATAATTGGGGTTCGGATAAATGGAGTTCTACTGTATATATATATATATATATATATATATATATATATATATATATATATATATATATATATATAACTGTTGTAACACATGTTGTGACACATGTTGTATAAATAAACAACACACTACACGCCCGCCATTATTGAACTAATATATTGCTATATAAAAGTCAGCTCCACCGCCACAACCGAGCGGAGTATTTCCTTATATAAAAAGTCATGCGCTCCGCCGCCACCTGAAATGCGACCCGTATATTTTCTTATATAAAAGTCACGCTCCGCCGCCACAATGCGACCCGTAGCGTGCATACTATACTACTGCCGTACTTATTCCAAATTCTGAAGAACTGCACAAATTCTCTGAAACCGAAAATGAGATATGATATTTATCAAAGTAGATCTTTAGAGAGCTCCGTGTTTTTAAAGTAGACACTTACAGTTCCTGGGTTGCCTACTGCTGCTTCAAGATGAAAAATAAAGAAGAATTCCGAAATAGG
>JAMPIV010019441.1:180000-302500 GCA_024509875.1 Oreohelix idahoensis | reverse complement strand
AACATATTCTGTGTCAGCAAGCCCTAAGGAATCCAAATATCTCAATCTAAGGGAGCTAGGTGGCTGCGTTCAAAATGTGCATTTTCTACCACCTCCTGTTCACTTCAATCCCCATGTGGTGTCTGGGTACTGTCATGTTTTCAAACGTAAATCCATCTAATGTCATCTTTCCTAATAAGCGTTTTCCAGGTTTTTTAAAACCTAACTCTGGGAAGGGTAGTGTTTTTATCACTGTCCGTCTGAAAAAAAGTTATTGCATGTGGCCTTACACGCGTGATAGTAGTAATTGTATATCGCGTTACGCTTGTTGGGGGTGGCATTAATAGCGAGACGCGTGTTTAGTGTTGCATGCGTTCCTGATTTTCAGCCCTCCCTTCTTTCCATCCTACATCCATCTGTCCATTCGTAGTGTAATTAATTTAGGTCATACGCAGTGTGCCTCTCAATGTTTTTTCTTAGAAATGCAATACCCGTTTTAATGTGTTGTGGAAACGCTTGTATTATGCAGTGGCTTATATTTAACGTGGAAACGTTACAATTTGCAGACGAAGCATAAAACAAAGGGGATTTCGAGTACTGTCATTGTGACAGCACTGTTCTTTACCATTCTTCTTCCTTTTATAGAATTTATTTGTTAGGCTTTACATTTACTTTTTAATTTATATATGTGGATTAGAATTTCTCACGACAAATCCTCCCCTCTTAAAACAGACGTTATATGTCAGTCTATAATTCTATATACACATAGATAAATGTAAGTCAACTTGACTTTACTCTGCTGTTGTTCTATCATGGTTTTATGTAGTTGGGTCCATTCAGAGTAGGCACTGCTCATGAAATCTGCCTCAGACCTCTACAACCAATAATATAGTTCGGTTATGTTACTGAACAGCCGCAAGTGTGACTGCTTGTCTTAATGCTGCTTCGCAACCCGTATTCACCATTTCTCTTCTCTGAGTCTGCTCAATGACATGTCCAGAGAACATTAGATTTTCCCCAAAATGTACGTTATGAGGAGATAACATATACCTGGTGATAGCAGAGTTTTCATAGGGGATCCCATAATCTTCTTATTAGCCTGTATGAAACATTCGGAATATCCTCAATCAAAGAGGCAACTCAGGGATTCATTACGTTCCTCCGAAATGTTTACATCCAACAATTTTGTCTGATCTCAGGTTTTACTGGAATCTGATAGTATCCTTTACTCAGATCCACCCTTGAGAAATATTTAGCTTTATTTAGCCTGGCAAACAACTGATTTGTATCCGGCAATGGATCCACCTGTCCTTCTGTAATAGCATTCAGTCTCCTGTAATCTATACAGAGTCTATGTTCTCCAGAGGGTTTCCTTAAAAGTACAACACTGGAACTATACGAGGATTCACTGTGTGAAATAATTCCTTCCTTCAACAAATAGTCTATCTCTTCCTTCAAAGCTTTCTCCTTAGCAAAAGGAATCGAATAAGGCTTCATACAGACAGGTGTGGGGTCTATCAGTTTCATATCATATTCCAATAAGTTTGTATGCCCCGGTCGATCTGTTAACACCTCTGTATGATTATCTAGAACCTGTTGCACTCTCTCCTTCTGATTTTTCGTTAAATGCGTACTGATTTTCACCTGTGCCGCTGTCTCACAGGGGTGTAATGGATATTCAAATGATGAAAGTGGTTCCTTCTTCATCTCCATTGCAATGGACAAGGTTAGCAAGTGTGTCTCTTCCTGATGTTCTCTTTCCAAATATTTCTTCAGGAGATTCACATGATAGATTTTTTCTTTCCCCTTCTTATCTATCTTATAATTGGTTCTAGACACCTTCTCTAGAACTGTATATGGACCTTGCCATCCAATTTGTAACTTATTCTGATTTCCGGGTAAAAGAAGCAGTACCTTCTCTCCCACAGCCAAATCTCTGTCTTTTGCCTTCCTGTTATAATAAGCAGCATGTTTCTTCCTGGCTTGTTTCAAATTTTCATTGGCAAGTTTCCAGCCAGTTTTTAAACGAGTGGTCAGCTCATTTACATATTGGTATGAGGATGTAATATTTTCCTCTGCTTTTTCATCCGTCCACGTTCTTAACAGTGTTACATATGGACCTGTAATTGTGTGGACCTATTTGTCCATGCACCGGTATGGTCTCTTCCACTGGAAGCGCTATAGTGATGATTTTTCTTCCCTGATTATCATTCACAAAACGACCGCTACCAATTCTTTTCCTGGGGCTTTCTCCCCACTTAAAATTCTTGATGAGAGATTTCCTCTCTACATCCTCTTCCTCCAGTTTGTTTAAGTCCGATTGAGGGATTTTCGGCTTATCCTGGGGTAAGACATCCTTTTGCACTTTCCGCATAGTGGCCATTGTAAAACAGTTAAGTGAAGCTTGTCCGTGAAAAGGGGCTTCCCATTTCATTTGGTCCACTTTATCAAATTTATATTTCTTTTTATGGTCAGGCCTAATTTTGCCCCTTGGCGTGTCCAGGTCCTGATCAATGTTCCCACTTGTGGGTGTTCCCTCATGTGCTATGCTACACCTTTCTACAAAATTCTCAATGTCCCATCTTGCCTTGGGCCAATAATAATTGTGAGCCACCTTTTGGATGATGGTACCTATTTTCTCATGGTCCCCATCTGGTTTCACATGTAGGCTCCTTATTAAGTCTGCCCTATATCTTTTAGGAAGTACCAGCTGTCCCTGACCTTTGGATCTAGCTCCAGTCTTCCTATACATCAACTTGTTTTTCATGTAAAAATCTCCCTTGCCTGGAGTTGTATGACAAGTTGACAATTTCCTGAAACAAGGCTTGAGGGTCTTGTCCCCAGCCTGTGCCTTCCTCATCTCTTCTGGAGTGGTATCCAACATAATATCCTCCTCCTGTCTTGAGGTCGACCTGACCTGAAGGGTGGCCATATACACAGGTTTCCTTCTGCAACGGTCAGTGTCATGATTGTCCATCTGACAATTCTTACACCACCTTTTTCCTTGGTTGAAAGATTTTCTTTCATCATATTTCCTTTCATCGAATTGTGGGTTTTTATTTTTATTTTCATACCGTGGCCTATCAAATTGGTGCTTACCTTTGTTTTGATCCCTATGATCAAATTTATTAAAGTTCTGTGGTGCCCTAAAATTATCCACCTGTTTCTTTTTATTACCTGATACTTCTGCTTGGGCCGCTTGATACCTTTCTGCAACATTTAGCAACTCACCCAGTCTCTCTGCACCTTGTTCCATGAGAAACTTTCTCAGGTCTGGAGCCATGGACTCTCTTAATTGTTCTATAAGGACCATTTCCTTAAGATCTTGGGTTTTCCCCAGAGAAGTCCATTTCTCCAAGTATGTCTCTATCCGTGCAGAGAACTGGTGATAGGTTTCACCTGACAGTAGTTTAGCATTCCTAAATTTTTTTCTGTAAAATTCTGCGTTCTTTTCATATCTTAACAAAAGAGCCTGCTTTAGCATGTCATAATTTTCCTGATCATCTCTGTGCATTTTGGCAAAAACTTCATAAGCTGCCCCCCGAAGTCCTTGAGATAACTTTAAGCTCCACCTTTCTCTCTCTAACCCATATGTGGTAGCTAATAATTCGTATCTATTTATATAGCTCTCAATATCATCGTCTTTCTCAACAAAATGATCTAAATGAAAGTTCATAGCTGAGGTTGAGGCTCCCTGAGTAGCAGTAGCATCAGAGGCAAAGGGACTGGCACCATTTTCAGGAGCATGGCCCTGAAACTCAAACTCCCTTAGTCGTAGCTCATGTTCCCTTTGTAATCTCTTCTCCTCCTTTTCTGCTTCCCTTTCTGCAGCTAATCTCGTCTCTTCCCTTTCTGCAGCTAATCTCTTCTCTTCCCTTTCTGCAGCTAATCTCTTCTCTTCCCTTTCTGCCTTTTGTTCTTCTACTTGGAGCCTCTTAATCTCCCTATCAGCCTCCAATGCTTTAGCCTCTTTGTCAGCCTCAATCTGCAACCTCTTAATTTCTTTTTCAGCCTCTAACCTTCTTTCGGCCTCTTTTTCCAATCTTCTTTCTTCCCGTTCAATAAATTTGTCACATTCAGTAGTGACATAGGTAATCATAACTTGCCCATCTAATCCCAACTCTTTTGCAGTCTGTACAGCCGCAGATCGAAATTTGGCCAGGTCCGCCATTTTATATCAGGTAATTAAATAAAATATCTAACTAAACAATATAATCTGTAATTATATATCCAATGGACAAAACAGGCACCAAGAGCTCAACCTTATTTAATTCCACCCAAGGATACCTTTTAACTTTTTATATTCCCTGAAGTGAATTACCCCCAATATTTATACTAGTAAAGGATTCAATATCCCGGACCGGACCCCAATATATGTGGTAAAGTGGGATGATATAAATATTTATAGGGACTTAGTGTACTGACTGAGATCAGCTGTGAAGGTATCTGTATCTAATATGTGTAGTGTTTTACAGATAACCTTACTTACTGCCACATATTTATATCTCAGTCAGAATTATTCTGGAATATTGTGTTGGCAACGTTATATGTCTAGGGTTATGCAAATGATGAAGTGTAAGTCACCACAACAACAAACAGATAAACAATTTAATTATTCCACCATACTTGACAATACTGTGACACTCACAAACAGTCAACACTCTAGAAGACTATCTTAAAAGATTCAATGATAAATTTCAGATATATACAGATGTATTGATTTTTTCTACAATAGTGATCCTGATTCCACTACACAGTGAACCAGGCAATATTATAACATGTAATTACAAATATTATGTACACAGATATAAATGTGGTCTTTGCATTGACATACAATATTAGTAATCTATGTGTGTGAGTTGTGATGTGGTAATATGAGGTAATACTGGTTTTGTTCTTCAAGATAGATTCTTATTAGACATCATGACTGCATGTGCTTGTGTATGTTTGGAACTAGTATTGGAGATGGTCTCAGTTCCGAACATTAAAACAATTAATTGCCCCTCTTTAATTAAGTTAGTGTCATTTACGAGGGGTACATAGTGTTGAGCTCTTTTGGCCACAGTGGGCTTAACTTTCGTGATGGCGGCAGGCAAGGACTCCTCTGCTCGACTATTCACTGTTTCTGAAGACACCTCACTGGTTACTATAGGGACCCAAGAGTATGCTGTCAGCCTCTGGATTCAGCAAACGCTCAGACCAGGTGCGGCTTCAATAACTAGGACCACAGTCCCTGAAACAAGAAGGATGTACCTCCTACTTCAGAACCAATTTATACTATCTGGCTAGACTGAGCACAATACATCACAAACACAGAGTTCAGAGCTTTAGTTTAAACTGCTATCTTCTTCTGAAGCAGCTTACTCCAGTATTAACCTCCCTAACGGTTACTACGCCTCTGCACTTTCAGCTATAATTCCTTCCATGTCATAAGGTAGGTGTCAGTGTACTATGTGGTAATTCCATGTAGTTTGACTTTTCTCCGACACCTTCTGTTCAGGTTGGAGCAATATATATATATAGATATAGGCCTTGTCTCATGTTCGCTACTGAACTGCACATATATACAGACATAAATTATCAATGTACATTCAATTTTCATTAAAAAGAGATCAAATATTTCAACCTACCAAAATTCAAGGAAATAAACACAGATACGTTGACTAGCAATGAATGTAGGCACAAATACTGGCACAAATTCCCATCTGCTTATGTTCCAGGCTTTTATTTAGCAAAAATATGAGCTGGCTTCAACGCACTGTTGCTTTATCAAGCTTATTTGAACTAGTGGTCTCGAACTAACGCTATCAATTAACTATATTAACAGACCTAACCAATCAGGCCATTTCTACCCCATCGTTTGAAAAAAAGTACTCTTACTTCCGTCTCCCTTGACAACAAAAGATAGCATTTATAGTCCGACTAATCGTGTTTAGCCTTACATATCATTCCATCCAATCAATTCAAATGTAACTTGTGGCCTATTTCCGTACAATGGTGGTTTAAAATTCTGCCACTGAGCGACTCCGAGTTTTTAGGTTGTCTGACACCCTCATTATTTTCTTTTGCCTATAATTTATTAATTCCTGGACTATTTGCGTAACACTTAACATATTCTGTGTCAGCAAGCCCTAAGGAATCCAAATATCTCAATCTAAGGGAGCTAGGTGGCTGCGTTCAAAATGTGCATTTTCTACCACCTCCTGTTCACTTCAATCCCCATGTGGTGTCTGGGTACTGTCATGTTTTCAAACGTAAATCCATCTAATGTCATCTTTCCTAATAAGCGTTTTCCAGGTTTTTTAAAACCTAACTCTGGGAAGGGTAGTGTTTTTATCACTGTCCGTCTGAAAAAAAGTTATTGCATGTGGCCTTACACGCGTGATAGTAGTAATTGTATATCGCGTTACGCTTGTTGGGGTGGCATTAATAGCGAGACGCGTGTTTAGTGTTGCATGCGTTCCTGATTTTCAGCCCTCCCTTCTTTCCATCCTACATCCATCTGTCCATTCGTAGTGTAATTAATTTAGGTCATACGCAGTGTGCCTCTCAATGTTTTTTCTTAGAAATGCAATACCCGTTTTAATGTGTTGTGGAAACGCTTGTATTATGCAGTGGCTTATATTTAACGTGGAAACGTTACAATTTGCAGACGAAGCATAAAACAAAGGGGATTTCGAGTACTGTCATTGTGACAGCACTGTTCTTTACCATTCTTCTTCCTTTTATAGAATTTATTTGTTAGGCTTTACATTTACTTTTTAATTTATATATGTGGATTAGAATTTCTCACGACACCATATATGTCGAAAAGTAGAAAACAAAACATTTCATGTTTTGTTTCGCACGCTCATATCTGAATTTTTTATCAAATAAAGATAAAATAGCATTTGATTTATGTTGTTTATTCATTATTTTTTGTACATCTCAAATTTATGCATAGTTTTCGTGCAGTAGCATTTTTGTTAATGAGCGTAAAAAAGAAAACACGTTTATTGCTCATTAAAAGCACATTTTATTTGCCCAAATTCACACAGTTATAACGACACTTAAAATTCACATTCACATTTCAGAGTTAATGCATGGATACATCACTTTAAGCGTAAATAAACTATAGACCATTTTCAGATTGTATAATTAATTGAATCTTACAGTAACCACGAGGTCGTTTCCAACATCATCATCACCTTTTAGCTCCACAAAAGGCATAGGAACAAATGCAGTTTTCCTGTTCTATGTCATTCTCTGAAGGTCTTGCTAAGTCTTCCTTATTTTCCTTATCCAATTCATGTCTATGTCCAGTTCTCTTCTCCCTGTGTTTTCATGCCTCCTTCTTCCTTTTTTTAACCTCGAGATTCTATAACAAGGACTTCTTTGTAATTTCTTTAAATATGTTTCCTCAATGTGTGTCCTAACCATCAATCAATCAGCACCCTTTAGCTCCCCAAGGAGCATAGGCCTTCAACAAACACATGCCACGTCTTCCTGTCCTGTGCCATCCGCTCAAGTTCTTTCCATGTTTTCCTCATCATTTTCACCTCTGTTTCCAGCTCTGTTCTCCATGTGTTTTTTGGTCTACCTCTGCCTCTCTTTCCCTGTGGATTCCAGAACAAGGCCTTGTAATGCTATCAACAGGTCTCCTCAATGTGTGTCCTATCCATCGCCAGCGTCTTCTTCTCAACTCTTGTTCCACTGGCACTTGTCTGGTTCTTGTCATCAGTTCCACATTTGTGACTTTGTCATATCATTTCAGTCCTTCTATTCTACGCAAGCACCCATGTATGTCCCTTGTAAATAAAGTCTGTAGCTTTTTGTTTGTTGTTTTTGTTGCTCTCCATGTATCAGAGCCATACAATAGGACTGACGTCCTAACCTTCGCCAACGTCTTTTTTTTCTTATTTCTTGTTCCACTGGCACCTGTCTGGTTGTTGTCATCAGTCCCTTATGGGTGATTATATCATACCGTTTCAATGTTTGTATTCTACGTCAGCACCCACTTATGAAAGTCTGCATCTTCTTGGCTTTTCCTCTTGTTGTTCTCCATGTTTCACCGCCATACAATAGGACTGTCTTGATAATTTCGTGTTGGACTTGATGTCTTTTGATTACCATATATTTCCAAATGCAATAAAAGCTGTAGACCAACCTTTTATATTGTTACTTTCATATCACGGTTTGTCCCTCCAGCTCTGCGTGTATTGCTACCAAGATATATATATTTGTGGTACCTAGTTGGCACGGAGGATAGTGTGATTCGCTTCCGTAGCTAGGCAGTGTTGTCGTTCGGAAGGTCCTGGGTTTCGATTCTCCGGTAAGCCACTCACTTCTGTTGTTTTTCTGTTGTCTAGTATTCTACTTTTTTATTTCTCATGAGTGCAAACACTGAAACATACCTTTATGTGTGCATTATTTATTTATTTACCAAGACATATTCATGATTCTACATCATGTAGGAGTTTGTCTTCAAGTCCCCATCTTGCTCTCATTTCCACGAGATTTTTTTTTTTTAAATTTAGGACTTTTGCCTCGTTTTGTTCGAGTTACGCATGCGTTCAACCTAAACAAAGGTCCTTCGGCTATATTACAGCGCACATCCAAATATAAAAGACAATGTGGTCTGGTGATGAGATCGTTTAGCTAACCACCTACAGTAACGCCCTGGTCGGCTGATGTATGTCCCTTGTAAATAAATTTATTTTTTTTTAAATGTGAACGAGATTCGAGCGAGAGATTGTGTACAGCACTTAGAGCAATGATTCTTAATCTATCGTCCACATACCACCAAATTCCATTAATAGATTCTATGGCGTATTTGTACATAACCTAACATTTAACATTTTTAAGCATACGTTTATGTACATTTTTTTATAAGAAGAGGTACGTAGCCTTCTCTGAAGAATCAAAGAGGTCTATGGCACAAAGAACGTTAAGAATCCTTGACCTAGAAGGCACAATATAACTCCAGACAAGGCCAAACCAGAATGGACAAACCAGGAGTCTACAGAGAGCTCTCTTACGCCATCAGAGTCTCCTCAAAGTACTGATAAATGAGAATGTAGTTGCCGTTCTTGCTAAGTTCCAGAACGCTACACTAATGACACAGGAAGGGAGGTCATTAACTGATGGGGAATTTGTGAGAAAACTCATAAAACATCTTATCACAAATTCCCTATTTGTAAATGGCTTCCCTTGCTGTGCCATTAGTTTAGTTTCTTTGAAAATGAGCTAGAACGGCCACTGTGTGATATCCTAGAACCTTGAGAGATTGAACGGGATATCTTTCTTCTTAAATTAAAATAATAATAATAATGACATTAATGACAATAATAATAATAGTAATAAGCCAGCGAGAAAATGTGGCAATGCTTAGATAGCATCTTTTCGCTCCCTGTGGAACATAGAACCACCGCTGCTGGTAGCTCCCGTGCGGGAAGTCTGTGAACGGCACTCAAATGGTTTCTGTAGTGATTTATTTTACATGATGATGTTGCCAGCCCATGCACAGACCCTCACATTAGTCGCCTTGTACGACACGCCTAAAGATGTTTTAGTGCTACTCTTTCTTTCTCTCATTAGATACCCCCGTGGATTACAGGGGTCAATGTTCAAACTCCATCGTCAGCTTCGCTATCGTCAGCTCCCCAACGAGCAGAGGCCTGCAACAAATGTGTGCCAAGTCCTTTTGTCACGTACCATCAGCTCAAAAGTATTTCCATATCTTTTTAGTTCCTTCATGTCTGCCTCCAGTTCTCTTCATGTCTGCCTCCAGTTCTCTTCATGTCTACCTCCAGTTCTCTTCATGTCTGCCTCCAGTTCTCTTCATGTCTGCCTCCAGTTCTCTTCATGTCTGCCTCCAGTTCTCTTCATGTCTGCCTCCAGTTCTCTTCATGTCTGCCTCCAGTTCTCTTCATGTCTGCCTCCAGTTCTCTTCATGTCTGCCTCCAGTTCTCTTCATGTCTGCCTCCAGTTCTCTTCATGTCTGCCTCCAGTTCTCTTCTTGTCTGCCTCTAGTTCTCTTCATGTCTGCCTCCAGTTCTCTTCATGTCTACCCCCAGTTCTCTTCATGTCTGCCTCCAGTTCTCTTCATGTCTGCCTCCAGTTCTCTTCATGTCTGCCTCCAGTTCTCTTCATGTCTGCCTCCAGTTCTCTTCATGTCTGCCTCCAGTTTTCTTCATGTCTGCCTCCAGTTTTCTTCATGTCTGCCTCCAGTTTTCTTCATGTCTGCCTCCAGTTCTCTTCATGTCTGCCTCCAGTTCTCTTCATGTCTGCCTCCAGTTTTCTTCATGTCTGCCTCCAGTTCTCTTCATGTCTGCCTCCAGTTTTCTTCATGTCTGCCTCCAGTTCTCTTCATGTCTGCCTCCAGTTTTCTTCATGTCTGCCTCCAGTTCTCTTCATGTCTGCCTCCAGTTTTCTTCATGTCTGCCTCCAGTTTTCTTCATGTCTGCCTCCAGTTTTCTTCATGTCTGCCTCCAGTTCTCTTCATGTCTGCCTCCAGTTCTCTTCATGTCTGCCTCCAGTTATCTTTCCCATGTGCTCCTTACTTTCCTTCTACGTCTCTTATCCTGGGGTTATCAGAACAAGACCTGCCTGTTCGTGATATCACCAAGTTTCCTCATTGTGTATCCTATCCATCTCCAGTGCCTTCTTCTCATCTTTCTTCTTATCTTCATGTTTATACAGCCACAGTCAAATTCGTATTTGATGCTGCAAGGATGTTTGACATCGTCATTTAAGTTCGGAAAATTCCTCTTTTCTGTTGGCCTCTGTTTCGTGCCCAGATATTCTCTTGCACATACAAGCACCCACATACAAGCACCCACATACAAGCACCCACATACACAAACGCGCTGCGGTTAAACATGTTAACTTTAGCAAGCCATAAATTGTCTGTCTTGTCTGCCCTGTTCTAATTATGTTTCATCGGTTCGCAACATTGACTGTTGATCAGAGTCGATAAATCTTGGAATTTCAAACATCTATAAAATGGGGGGTTTAAAACAAGATGAGAAAGTGAAGTAGGTGTATAGATGGGCAGTGACATAATCATCTTAGCCAGGAAGCACGCCATGTAATTATGGTGATGTTAATATTCATCATTACAAGGTAGTCTTTGTTGTGGAATCACCAGGGTGAGAGAATGAGACGGAGATCGACAAATACATGGAGAAGGGAACTGGAGACAGAAATGAATAGGTTGAGGAAAACTTGGAATAATCTGGAGCTGTTGACACTCGACAGCGGTGGTTTAGCGAGCGTTACTGAAGGCCTATGCTCCTGAATGACGGGAGAAAAAGGTTCACGTCTTCTTCATCCCCTTCATGTCCGTTTCCACCTCTCTTCCCCTTGTGTTTCTTTCTTCTTCTTCTTCTTTGATCCATAGCCGCCAACCGTCAAAGCAGTCAGTGGCCATCACGTCTGGTGGCGTCTTGTAGGACAGCAACAAATTGACTCCACATTGCTCGGTCGGCGGCCATCCTTCGTACAGTGCCCCAACTCTGGTTCATTCGTTGCATCTCAGCCTCCACAGTTCTCCGCCAAGTTGTTTTTAGTTGGTATCCCTTTCTCTTTTCTTCGGGGGTCCATACCATTGCTGTTCTTGTAATGGTAACAGGGTCCCTTCTGAGGACGTGGCCAACCCAACTCCAGCGTCTGCCAGCTATGATGGTGTGCATGTCCTCCTGGTTACTCCGAATAAGTAATTCTTGGTTGCTGATGGTATTCCGCCAAAAGATTCGGAGAATTGTCCTTAGCCAGATTGTGTGGAAGAAGGACAGTTTCGACATTTCCTTCTCTGTTACTCTCCAACATTCCGCACCATAGAGAAGCACAGAAAGTACACAGCTCTCATACAGTCTTAATTTGGTGTTTGTGCTGTACTGGGAACCATGTGTTCTTTGGTCTACCTTTATTACCTAAGGAGGTTCCAGAGCAAGGCCTGTCTGACAATGCTATAATCAATAGGTTTCCTCAATGTGTGTCCTATCCATCTTCAACGCCTTCTTCTCATCTCTTGTTCCACCGACTTTCTGAAATGGGTGCTTGCGTAAAATACAAGGATTGAAGTGGTATGACAAGATCACTAATATGAAACTGATGACAAGATCACTAATATGAAACTGATTACAAGAAGCAGACAAAATTGTCAGTGGTACAAAAGATAAGAAGACGACGCTGGAGATGGATAGGGCACACGTCGAGGAAACATGTTGATAGTATTACCAGGCAAATCTTATTCTGGAATCCCCATGGTAAGAGGGGTAGAGGGAGACCTAGGAACACATCGAGAAGAGAACTGGTGACAGAAAGAAAGAGCATAGAGACGACATGGACAGACCTTGAGCTGAAGATATGGAACAGAAGACTTAGCATAAGTTAATTGAGGGCCTATGTTTCTTGGAGAGCTGCAGGGTCATAATGATGAAGATGATGATGAAAGTGGACAATTAGTAAAAAGGTAAAGGTAGTCCCATAGGAGATACTTCCGTAGGGGAGTGAAGTGTTAGAGACTTCACTATGGAAAGGTGGGTTGGAGAGTTTCCTTCCTTGCTGCCTTTCCCTTCCCTAACTTAAATGGACAGTCCGGTACTGTGACGTATAATGGAAAAAGAGCCTACAGTAATCTGACAGTCTTTGAAATCTCGTAGCGTTCTACGATTTGCTAGCAAAACCACGCATTTTCTGCCAGTGTTTACTTACACAAGCGTACTTTTTCGTCACGCCTCTTTTCTTAAACACGTGCAAACGAAGTGTTTACTAACTTTCGTGACCTGCCCGTCATAACAGGTAGCGAATCAGGTTTGTTTACCTCGTCTCCTCACGCGAGCTTATCTGTTAATTATAGGATACCTGACAGACCGCACGTGAAAAACATAGAATCTTTTGAAGTTCGTACTCAGGGGAAGTCAGAAACCCCTGGGCTCTTGGATCTTCAGAAGCGGGCATTAGTACAGAGAAAACCCGTTACACGTATAAGTCTTTTGATGACGATCGAAAGCGCCCAACGAAAGACGGGCGTAAGCCTTTATCTGGGAACTCTGTTTCTGTTCCTCGTTCCACATAGTAACGTGAAAAGGTACATCATCGATAGATCAGAGAAATATAATGATATATAAACTGTGTTTTCTTAAACCTGATATCAGTTGTCACTCAGAATTTTTGGATAGTCTAAGCCTGTAGTTCTAGAACTATTGTGGAAAATGTGTTATTAGCATTCGTGGGGATTTTTTATTCTGATTTTCTGGTAATAGAAATTAGTGCTTACGTGTTTAAAAGTGTTAACTTTTACCATTATAATTCACTTAGATTTTCTAGCTGTTAAAATACTAGTGAAATAAAATAACGCGTAGCTATTTCATACCAGATGTTCAGTTATAATGTTAATTTTCACCACACGCTTTCTCACACAAGAAGAGACGGTTTTTAGCTGACTGGTTTATATTCTAGGCGCGACTGATAGTGATAGAAAAGAATTCACGTTTTATTTCATTGTGCGTATTTATTATAAGTGCCTATTATTTAATATCATACGACTTAACTATCAGACGCCACCAAATTAATAGCTACTTAACGACCAGCGATAGTTTGTGATAATTGACATTGTACACTGATCGTTAACCACGAGCAGGGGGGAGAGTTGCATAACATCCAACCTACACTCGCTAAGTGACGTGCGAAAAGGTAGGCATAAAGGAAAACACCGTGTGCCTTTTAAATTTTATCAGGACTGACGGAGTGGATAAGAGATCGTCTTGTCCCCGTCTGTGTGCATATATGTAGCTATATAGAATAGTAGCATTTTTCCATAAATGTTTTCTTATATATTCCTAGCAGACCTGATCAAGAGCGTCCAGCGGTCTTTCTTTTTACTGATTGGTTAATGTTGTCTTTTTCTTCGCTTGTGCGTCACCAATTTCATTGTGAGCTAGTATTTGCCAACGATACACGAGAAACATTTTAACTTATAAATGTAACTGGACTTACCAAACCCAGCTATATTTTTTCAATTTTATCAGCCCACTGGTGTGTGCAAAAATAACCTTTATTCCCGACTTCTGACAGTCGTATTCAAGCGAAGCATTCAGAAATTTACGCTGTTTCATAATCGGCGCTCTAACATAGAGTCAGCCGATAGGATTATCATCATCATCATATGTAACTTTTTTTAGCAACCGGATGTTTCCCAATACTGGAAGTATTTTCCTCTTTTAACTGTGAACTCCAAGATCACGTTCTACATCAACTATTGGCGGTAACATTTTGTTCCTCCAGGAAAAAATCCACACCAGATTCAGCGTTCATCTCACTAGCCTTTGTTTGTTAGAGGATGGACTGGGGCCAATTTGGGTAGTGAACCTGATATGACATATTCAGAGATAATTGTATTTCCAAGGGATATCACCAAGAGTAGGTAAGAGTGATTGAGTGGCCACTGTATGAAAGAGAGAGTGAATATTTTCCTTTGTTACAGATACTTTACCAAAATTTGATTTGTTTAAACTTGTTTACTTTACTGAGTAGCATATAGTAGGAACGTGTTTACTTTACTGTCTACTCTGTAACATAGTGCAAACTTTCGACCTTTGGGTTATTAATTTTTTTGTGGGGGGGGGGGAGGGGGGCGGGTTCTTTTCTCCATAAGGGAGGGCACCTTTACTCTGCTATTTCATATGTATGTAAATCTGATTTTATTTGATCTTTCTTTAGATATTTTGATGTTGTCGAGTTTAAATGATAATAAACAACAAAAGAAACTTAACTTTGTGTGTTGGTCAGACCCATACCCAAGTAACCATAGTTTTCACGTTTGTGTGTCTTGTTGTCACATATCTGTGTGTGTGTGTAGTTAAACTTATATTTATATGTATGAGGAGGGCAAGGTTGTCTTGTACTAAATTATAGTCGTATAGATAGGCTGGAATAGAGAAACTTACTCAATCCATAGATATATTTTGTTCCTTAAACTATCACCCGGGAAATCTAATTCTCACACCTTTCCTCACGTATCTATCACCATCCACTCTACTCAGACGGGACAAAAATAACTCACAACCTATCTGTACGACAGGTACCCATATACAACTGGGTAGACTAAAGGGTGTTGATACCGTGAATCGAACCCGGCATCTTTGCTGCGAGAGACCAGAGCTCTATTCTCTCTGTCAATCGGCAAATTAGCACCAACTATTAAAGCTTATTTTACTAAATTGGCGCAATTGTATTTCTTATCGTGTGTTTACGTGGACAATTCCCGGTGTAGTTTCCGGGGGAGTGAGGGATTTCTGATGAGACAAAGTAGAACACGTCTATTGCTCCTTAAGGAATTTCGAATGAGGCGACTAATTTGACGTGATGTATAGGAACATTCCTGGAGGTCACAGAGATGTGGGTCAAGATTAACGTATACACTTAAATAGTTTAATTAGGGTGTCCTAAAGGAAGTATGTTCTTTAAGGAAGTTTATCAATTCCATTAAAAGGGGGCAATCAACTTTCTAGGGGCATGTAAGGCTAAGACGTAAGCTGGAATATATCGTGACAAGTGGGAAGCAGAGGATCCATGCCACCAAAATAGAAATGATGCATGTTACCAGCTCAGCAGAAGTGATTAAGTGGTAACCTTTAGACTCCGCACAAGCCACAACAGATTGGGACACCATCTATTCAACAAGCTAAGGAAAGAAACTTCCGATGAGTGTGACTGTGGCACTGATAAAAAATGACTGCTAAACATCTACGTTAAAGGTACCCAGCATATGAGAAACAGACAAAGCGTATATGACCATCATCAGTACCATTTCTGGAAGAACTCTACGGAGATATCAACAATCTCATGCTGACCATTGATTCCTTTGAAGATATTTAAGTTGACGTCTGACAGTGAACGAAGAAGAAGTAGATATCGTAATAGCAGGAAAGATTAAAGAAAAAAAAAAAGACATACTGTACGACAAAGAGAGGAAACAGTCTGACAATATGACATTGGAAGAAGTCAACAGCCAAATTGATAAACAGTACTGGAGACAGAAAGTCGTGGAGAGACATAATCACCTAGGCCACCAGGCATGGTACTTCAAGAAGGAGAAGAAGAATGGGGCTAGCAACCTCATGGTATAAAACAAATTGCTACGGATACCACTGCGGCTAGAGCACAGGAATGTTTTGATTCAGGCTTTCTGCAAAAGCGGGGCCAGTTCCGCTTGTGCTCTAAATGTGTTTCACGGACATTGTCACGGGTTGCCTCCTCTTGCTCTGCAGTAGTGCTCCAACAGGGGCCAAAACATAGAGTACCTAGTGTGTGTCTTCACAGGTGTCTACCTTCGCACAAGATTACTCTTGGCAGAGTTTGTAGATAGAAGGATAATGATGCTTCTACCTTGAGGGTGTTTCACAAGATATTTCAGAAGTCAAGAATAATGCTGAATGCGTCTGAGCACGTTAACTTTTTATCTGACCCACCTGTTGTCAAGAAGAAAATTGTATGATTTAGCTCGTTCAAGCCCCCAGCTGATTTAATTCAGCGAAATGCCTCTTATTTGCTCGATATATATATATATATATATATATATATATATATATATATATATATATATATATATATATATATATATATATATATATATATATATATATATATATATATATATATATATATATATACTTTAAAACTTGTAAATAAATATGACTAGTGATTATGAAAAATAATTAGGTTTCTTCACCGAAAAGTCTTTAGGTTTGATGAATCTAGCAAAATAGAGTTCGGTTGTGTTTGGCCTGTTAAAATTGGGACTTGCCAAAATGCGGAAGCGCCGATGCTGCTTTTCCGTAGATTCGTCTCTGTGGTGATGGGCACCTTTCCAGATCAGTTCAGGAAGTAACTTCTCCTGGTCAAGGTAAGAATCTTCAAGTGGTCGATCTCAAGCTTCGAACTTGTCTAGTAGTACAGCAAATGGTCTCTCCGGGTCGTACCGCAAATAGTCGGGTCGCCACGTACTGGTACCGCAAACTTTAATCACCAACGCTTGCTGTGGTGGGTCATGAATGTATCTTTTTCACATGCTGAGGTTGCCAGCCTAGTCTGAATCTTTAACATCACTAACATGTCAAACTGACAGCTTAAAAATTATGTTTTCAACTTACCCCTATACATTCAGAATCCAACTCTATTCTTTTCTGTGGCAAGGTTCAAGCTGTCTACGTTGACGATTTCTGGAACGCAGTGCCGTAGGTCAAACTTTTTTCTAAGTTATATCGTAGGTTCCGGCCCACGCTTCCACCAGGCGTTTTCAACAAAACTCCCAATCAGCGCGATTGCTTATTCGCGCCTCAAATGTCACCCAATACATTCACAAGTTCATGTTATGAAAACTTTTTCTCATGTAGTATGACTCAGGCGTTTGAAAATTTCAAACGGTCATCCTCCATATATGGAGTTGCTACATCCGACAATTCTTGGTAATGTTTATATTACAACTTTTTACATTTATCCTGATCATAACCAGTTTGTCCGGAAGTTTCCTTACATAATTCGTGTCTGTACCTGTCACCAGATCGCTAGTTGACCGGCACTCCTTGTGTAAACTGTGACAGAACGTCTGAACATGCTCTTTTGTGTGATCTCTCACACCTTCAGCCCTCCGGCAGTATCCTTTCTTTTTCTCTATTTTCTCACTCATCGCTTTTATTTGGCATAAACCATGCCTTTTTATTCGTTAGTTTCACTATTTTGCACTGTGCTGGACATAGCATGGTGAAGTCTCTAACACGCCACTCCCCTGTAGGAGTATTTGTCACGGGAGTAATTCTTATCTTATTGTGTCACATTCACGCTTCACGAAGACGTGTTAAGTTACGCCAGGTTATTAGACGGTCAGCGACAGTATTTTATCGCATAATCTGTCTGGCCATCTTTTGAAGCGAAGGTGTTTTGTTTATTCAATCTACGTTAGAAAGGAGTGTTTAATAAAACCAGATTTGGTTGTCTGGCGAAACACTGCACGAGGCGGAACTTATGACATAAGCGTTTCCAGGTCATCCTTCATACGACAGATAACGACATCACCGTCTGTGTGACACCTGTAGGCAGACAAATGTGATGTAATTGCTTCCGGTCCTTGGTTAAAAAGTAATCATGGATTTATTACATTTTAGACAATATGAGTCTACAAAAATGTTTGTAAGAGTGTATACAAGGCATCAGATGTCCATATATGGTAATACGTGACCTTTGCATGTACGCACCTTATTTCACGTGGGGCTATTTTGAAATATCACAGCCTATCCTGCATGATTTGAAATGATTGGATCTTTCTGATTGTCACGTGACCGATAATCTATTTTACCATCTTGTCCATAATTTGATTACTTTTTAAATGTCCTGGTTTTCCTCGTCATTTTGTATTTTCTTTTTCTTTCATTTTCTACCTTCGTGGCCAAACTTTTTCACCTTCTCAAACCCCACCCGAGGTTTGGTTACGTTCCGGCCTGTAGCGGTCAGCGAACGATAATATTATCTAAGCCGCACCTGGTCTGACCAGGGGAATATCTCTTACGTTTAAAGCCTTTGATCACGAGCGAAAGGGTCCCTGTGTTTGGCTTCCCGAACGCTGCTTCGGATCATAATATTATGCATCCTGGAAACAGGAGGAGACAAACCCGCGGTCAGTCTTTGGGTTTTCGCCCCTTAGACAAGATAGAGCATAATGTTATGCATTTCTCTACCTGGGGAACTTTCGCACGATTTCTTTTGTCTTACTCTAGATTACGTCTTTCGCCGAACTTCTGTAGAAATATGCAGGCCAGGTGTCCGGGGGGAGCGTCCCTTGTGATCTATAAGAGTAGACTGGTTTTAATAGACAAAGACATTCGTAAATTTTCCTGGCCCGTAGATGACCATCATGAGATAAGGCAAACTTTAACACAGTACTAGAATGTGTTTGCCTATGTTCTAGTCATTTTCGGGGTGAGTTGACATATCTTATAATTATAATATTAGATTCATGTTAGCTTTTATATATATCTGTTAGGGAAGTGAATTTATTTCTGAGGACTTCTCCTAGTAATTTATTCAGTGATAAGGTAGCGCTGTCTACGGCCTATTAAGTGGTGCTTAAACTGTTACGGTTTATCATGGGTTAAATGTTAAACTTACAGATATTAGGCGTAGAATCAGTCCACGAATGCTTACCATTGGGTTAAGAGTCAGCAAAAATTAACTGTCATTTCTGTAAGATAATGTCAGGTGTGGATTGTTCACTTTAAAACTGAATAGTGAGATGCAGGTAATAACTCTGGATTATAGGAGATAGTCACTTATTCCTTTTGATAGATATTTCTAGTGGCAAGGGAGGATCATTTTATGCTTACTTGTGTGGCTAGGCACTAGTCTATAACTTTCACTGAAAGCAGTCACCAGGCATAGATATAATTATATCTTATGATTTAACCACAACTGTATTATTGTAACAAGAACATTGCATTTTCTTTGTACTCATTTTGTGGAATGCTAATATATTTTCCAAACGGGACATACGATTTATTTGTGTAATGTCAAATGCTGTAATCTGTTTATGTAAATTCATTTAATGTTGTAAGATGAATAAGCATATTCTTTTAACTGTAACTACAGGTTAGGTTTCCTGTATGTTGAGATTGGGAGAAGAGGAGGAGATTTTGCTGTCAGAACATTTAATGACAGTTACATGGGTGTACAAAAGATATTAAGCCTATGCGGGCGCGTGTTGATAATTGATATTTTTAAGGAACAGGAGACATGGTTAAAGACAGCCCTAAACTATCATAGCAATAACTACAATAAATTTAATCCCATAGTGGAGCGAAACTTTCTGTATAAAGTTAGTGTGATTTATTATTTGCTTGAGGTAAAAGGTTTTTTTTTTGGGTCTCAGTTTCAGGGAGACCGAATCGCTAGAGCAGATTCCAGTCAGGCGAAGAACGAAATATTCTCTTCGATCCAGAGGGTCTCTGAATACCGCTAGCGTCACGAATCGTCAACCCCGTTCCTGAATCAAAACCCCTTTTTGTCAACGCCAAGTTAAGCTCACGCAGTGCAACGGAGCCAACGCTAAATCTGGAATCATCAAATGTAGTAGTAGTTCTCTACTCGCCTATTGGATTACCAGCCAGAGCATTGCGGCTTCCAGAATATCAAAACCGCCCAGCATGCCGATAGCAGAATTCCATATCACCCGCCTTTTTGTGCCTAAACGGGGCACTCAGCAAACCACAGCCAAACCAGTTTAAACAGGATTTACAGCCAAGCAGAGCCTAGCGCCGGATAAGCGCGCCTGGGACTCTTTGTCCTCAAGTGACTTCTTCTGGTGTATTTTCTGGATACTTAAAACCTCGCACGTATGAGCAGCCATCTATGGACAGAGTTCCAGCCCCCCTCTCGCGAGTAGCGGTCACCAACGTTTAGCACCTTTGGTCCCACGAAAAAAGCGGACAGGCTGTCGCTCAGTTCGTTTATTTGGTCAGCAGGAGATAAACAACGTCTTTCAGTGTTCCCTCGCGCAATTAGGGGTCACCAACGTTTAGCCCGACAAGGAAAGTTCGGTATTTCACTTCAGTCATCTTGAAGGATATTTATCGGTAAGACACTTCCTGGAGCTAGCGCCTTTGGTCCCCGAAAGCGGACCCTCTGTCGGACAGCTTAGTTATTTTCTCCGTGTTCTACAGGTTTTATGACTGTTGGTGGTGTGTGTGTTTGTGGGTGTGTATTTGCATTATTGTTGGTGTATATGATTATTGATGACTGTTGATGAATATTTGATTATTGATGTAATTTATGCTGTGTATGATGATATGCATTAATTCCATGCTTTTCTTCTTTAATAAAGTTTACACATTTATTAATGCGCTGTTCCCGACCCTTTTCATCCATAATTAACTTGTTTAGCTCTTTACTATAATCTCTATGTATGATAAGAGAAAAGAGAGAGAGCAGGAGGTGCTTAGACAGACATAAGTGAGTTGAGGCTTGGAGAGAGAGATCATTTTGGTAAATCTTCTTCCAGGTTGTCTCAAGTCCATCTCCTATTTACACCTTTCTGTGTGTGTAATCTATAACTCTGTCAGTCCACTATCCCTTGTCGATTTCGCTACTTTGTCCAACTCGACAAATACTCTACACTTAACTCAACCACGACACTGATTAGATTCATAACATCACTGGAAGGAATATAGGCTGACAATTTCACAGTTTTATTTCTCTGTGATTTGCACGCTCGCCAAGACATCAGACCTTCGTCAGAGGAAGAACTAGATTCATAATTCCTAATTGTTATCCGGACCTTTTATTGGAGAACCAGATAAGACTTATAAAGCACAGGAAATCTCTTTCAAATTTTAATAACGAACAACCGGGACTAGGAAATTGAAGAAACACGGAGTCAGAAGGGGCAATCTATGTTAAAATTAAAAGAAATCCCAGACACGTGTTGTAAGAGAACGATTCGTCTTCTCTTTTATTCATCCGTGCGACAAGTCTGTAGCCAGGATTGGCTGATTGGTGGTACCAGCAGAACGTACTATTTCTGGAACAAGACGGGATCAGTGGCCTACGCTTTAAGACAAAGAACACTGTGTAGACTTTCCTTGAAGTTTCTCGGTGATGAGCTACACCCGAAAATCTTGACCAGAGACGAGTGATCAGTGTGAAAAGACAGAATCGTTATTGGCAGCTAAGTTCAAATATATGCTGCCATCTGAACTTTCTTACCCTTTTCGCAATCCCAAATACGAGGATGATAGTTTTTCTTTATCCATAACTATTCAAATTATTTTCAAACTGTTAAAACTAAAGTGATTATTAAAATTTGTTTTTTGTAATGTTGCAAAATTAACTTCGATTTGATCATTTTAAAGTTTCTGCATGTTTGTCTCAGTCAATTACTACACACATTCTAAACAGAGCTATACTTGAATAAGAGAATTCCACTGAGTAAATCAGGGGTGCGGGCTTAACGAGCTGATAGATAAGTGCTTAAATTCTTCACAAAAGTGGTCGGCAGGTTACAGAATTAACGTGCTTAGCGACAGCCAGCATTGTTTTCGCTTACCTGAATTTCTTGTGAAGACTCCCATGTGATAGAAGCTTTACTACTCTTCTATCTACATTTCTGCCAAGAGTAATCTTGTGTACAAAAAGACTCCATTAAAGCCTATATTAGATACTCTTGAGTTTTGGCCATTGTTAGACCACTACTGCAAAGCAGGGGAGGCAATACCGTCACATAAACACACACGGTGTCACTCCACGAAAATGACCTCGCCAGCCAAGCTGGGCTGATGGACACGAAATGAATGGAAGGAGTGTAAACATTGACACGAAAAGTACCAATTACCTGTCGGAAGGTAGGGAATTGGGTGTGCTTGTCGTAGATTTTTGATAGCGGAATTAAGATCAATTATGGTCCCGTCTGGATAGAACTAGAATATATATATATATATATATATATATTCAACCACTCACATCTACACACACACAGATAAGTGACGACAATTAGACGCACAGACGTGAAAACTATATCAATGGAATAGGGATCTTTTGGGACAAGCTGACCAACACACGTAAATAAAGTTTATGTAAATTTTATTTATCATTAAGAACTTCACAACAGCAATATTTTTGAATATCAAAATCAAATACAAATAAACATAAGTTAAAGAATTAATTAAAGAGTTAGACTCATAGGTGTAATCCTCCCTCCCTCTGTTGAGACAAGATCCCGTTAGACGAAAGTTATTAACCCCAAAGAGTCAAAGAGGTATACGCTATGGTCTAGTATTTCCCTCTACAGTAAAGAACAGAGTTATACGTTAATCTCTTCTGGAAAAGGGACAGCATTAGCAAAACTTGCATAAAAAAATACACAAAGTGAGTACATGGATTTCTACAAGATATATATAGGAGAATTATTCGTTCATCCTTACGCTCTTCTCAGACAATCGTGGCCACGAGCATTCTTTCTTACCTAAATACTTGTGTTGTATCTTCTGCAACAATCTTTAGTATACACACACACAGCAAATCCAGTGTTATTTTTGGCAAAGGGAACCCCTGCTCCTCAAAGACAGGTTAATTTCAATTCTCCGGGGAGCGTTCCCTTTGTTATGTTTTATTTAGGATTAACTGTTTATGTCACATTAAATGTGTCCAGGTAAGAAATTTAACAGCGCTCACAGTGTCAATAGCTTGAGGTTTCCAGTACATAGGAAATGTCAGGTTGGTAACTTCTCTCAGTATAAACATTCTTGGTCACACCACAACTGATCAAACCGTCGGGAAATGTTAATGTTTGTTAAGTCACCGCAACGGGCTGACTGCAAATGAAATTTGCAAAGAAATCTGGATCTATATGCCCAGTTACAAAGTCACTCTTAATGTTCTTTGGGTGGTATTCTGTCTCTTTCTGTGTGTAAACACAACCTCAGACAGTTTTTACCTTGAAGAAACCCAGATACTAATTAAATTGTTCTTTTGTATGGTTACTCTCAGATTTACATGGAAGCCGCTGGTAAGGTTTAGGGTTTGAGCCAATACTGTGTAAAGGAGAAAAAATACAAATACTTAACCATAATATGGTATTCACAATCCTATCCTTAAGCCGCGTAAAATAGAATATATTTATCCACTTCGGTTATTTAACTTAAATTGAAACTACAAGCTTAGAGCTTGCCTCATCGTTTAAAAACTCCCGTGAAATAAATTCTAGTCATTTAAAAAAACTAAATCATCATGAATTAGAAATAAATATATATTTCTTCAGTACTCATAATGAACCGTGCCTTTACTAGTTGGTTAAAATATTCTCTGACTGGTTACTAGCTATTAATTAAACTTATTTTATAGCTGGCATAATTTAGCTAGAAATTATTATTTGTTCTGCTAGCCACTGTAACACAGTAAAACCTAGAGAAATATAAATGACGGACCTATCTAGTAAATCATTCTGCACAGAAAATCTTGTGAAATATATATAATCGACGATTCTACCACTTAAATCACTCAAAACTACTAGTATAGTATTTACTTTCACACAAACTAATCAGAGACTATCTCCACCGAAAACTAAGAACTCTACTTAATACAAGTGATTCTAGAATCGTAGCTAGATGTTTTCTGAATTTGTGGCGGTACTGAATAAATTGAGTTAAAATGCTGGGGTTTATATATCTGAAATCTAAGGGAATATACACTATACACCGAAAACCATACTCTCTGCTAGATTTAGCACCTACGTGGAAATCTCTGCTCAAATTATATTTCAAAAGGAATCTACACACTATTACCGCTGCAAATTCGAGCACCGAGCGAACGGTCTCTCTTTAGATCAGGCTTACCGTAATTGACCAGACCGTGCGAGATTTCTTCGATCGTAAAATCGCACTATTTACCCCTGCAGACGTGGTCATTGAACGAAATCGAGCGAAGCCCGTCCTTTGATCTCGCTATTTTCTTACTTACTTACTTAGTCGTTCCCCTTCTACCGTGAGGTGTAGAGGTACTGAATAAATTGAGTTAAAATGCTGGGGTTTATATATCTGAAATCTAAGGGAATATACACTATACACCGAAAACCATACTCTCTGCTAGATTTAGCACCTACGTGGAAATCTCTGCTCAAATTATATTTCAAAAGGAATCCACACACTATTACCGCTGCAAATTCCGTGTTTAATTACTTTCAAACGAACAGTTCAAGGGAAGGTAATAGAAATTGTCTGCCCCTTTGTTCCAAAATTATCTCCTCCTGATCACTATCTGATCCTATCCAACGATTTTCAATCGCTGGCGTTAAAATTTACAGATACCCCGCTCAGCGTTAGCTAAATTAGGTCTGCTCGTGAACATACATCAAAGGAAATAGCGATTAGCAATAAAATGCGTGCTAAATTAGAAAAAGGGACAGATCTCTGAGTGTTAAAATGGTTTTATGTTAACGAACAGGCGTAGGTGAAAGCTAGGTACAAGAAAAGTGTAGATGAAAAAGTAGATAGATGAAAGCTATTTTCATAATATGTCACAGTGCTAATAATTGAATAATGCACATAATTCAGTACGCACAACAAATGTAGTTCAATACTGCCGGAGAGGATAAATAACACATAAGGAAGGGAAACCCGAGGCCTGTAAACAGTAAATTAATATTAGACAAACATAAAGGTATGTTTTCAGCACTCGTAAGAAATAAAGAAGTAGAACACTTGGACAACAGAAAAACAACAGACGTGAGTGGCTTACCCAGGGTTCGAACCCCGTACCTTCCGTACGACAACTCCGCCTAGCTATCAAGCGAATCACACTGACCCCACGGCCAGCTAGGCATCCCCAAAAAAAGGATGCTTTGCTGACTATTTATCAGTACGAAACACACAAGATAACACCGGAAGTATACAGTGGGCAACTCAGCCCTTTAATGACGCAATCACTTCTGTTGTTTCCCCTATTAACAGTATGTGTCAGTCCAAACAAGACAAAGACCTTGATACTGGGTCCAGTAAATAGTAGAAGACTTAAGGACAGTAGTATAGAACAGAGGGTAGGTTTCTGGTATTGTATAAACATAAATAACACATAAGGAAGGGAAACCCGAGGCCTGTAAACAGTAAATTAATATTAGACAAACATAAAGGTATGTTTTCAGGCACTCGTAAGAAATAAAGAAGTAGAACACTTGGACAACAGAAAAACAACAGACGTGAGTGGCTTACCCAGGTTGTTTACAGGCCTCGGGTTTCCCTTCCTTATGTGTTATTTATGTTTATACAATACCAGAAACCTACCCTCTGTTCTATACTACTGTCCTTAAGTCTTCTACTATTTACTGGACCCAGTATCAAGGTCTTTGTCTTGTTTGGACTGACACATACTGTTAATAGGGGAACAACAGAAGTGATTGCGTCATTAAAGGGCTGAGTTGCCCACTGTATACTTCCGGTGTTATCTTGTGTGTTTCGTACTGATAAATAGTCAGCAAAGCATCCTTTTTTGGGGATGCCTAGCTGGCCGTGGGGTCAGTGTGATTCGCTTGATAGCTAGGCGGAGTTGTCGTACGGAAGGTACGGGGTTCGAACCCTGGGTAAGCCACTCACGTCTGTTGTTTTTCTGTTGTCCAAGTGTTCTACTTCTTTATTTCTTACGAGTGCCTGAAAAACATACCTTTATGTTTGTCTAATATTAATTTACTGTTTACAGGCCTCGGGTTTCCCTTCCTTATGTGTTATTTATGTTTATACAATACCAGAAACCTACCCTCTGTTCTATACTACTGTCCTTAAGTCTTCTACTATTTACTGGACCCAGTATCAAGGTCTTTGTCTTGTTTGGACTGACACATACTGTTAATAGGGGAACAACAGAAGTGATTGCGTCATTAAAGGGCTGAGTTGCCCACTGTATACTTCCGGTGTTATCTTGTGTGTTTCGTACTGATAAATAGTCAGCAAAGCATCCTTTTTTGGGGATGCCTAGCTGGCCGTGGGGTCAGTGTGATTCGCTTGATAGCTAGGCGGAGTTGTCGTACGGAAGGTACGGGGTTCGAACCCTGGGTAAGCCACTCACGTCTGTTGTTTTTCTGTTGTCCAAGTGTTCTACTTCTTTATTTCTTACGAGTGCCTGAAAACATACCTTTATGTTTGTCTAATATTAATTTACTGCCGGAGAGGAGAAGAGGGCTCACAAATTATGTCACAGACAAGCAGTTGGAAGAAAGAATTGACGTTGTTTGCGATGTGGATATAAAGAAGAACGGGGCGCGTCTCAAAGGTAGAGAAGAAAACAAATAAAGAGGTGCTAGAAAACCTAGGATTGAAAGAGAATTAATGAAGGAGATCAAAATTAGCTAAATTATTTTGGCATATAAAAAGACATACCACCTTATTATATTAGAAGACCATATTGGAAGGAAGAGTTGAAGGCAAACGTGCAAGAGGAAGACAGCGCTATAAGTAGGAAGATAACATCAAGAGATGGACAGGAAAGAGTCTATCAGAGTTCACCATGAAGACAAGAGACAGAAGATGTTGGAGATCAATTACAGCCGACCTTCGGTGTGGAGATGGCAACTGATGATGATGAATATTCTAAAGTTGCATTTTAACAAGGTGACCGGAAAGGTGTCTTCAACATTATACATCTTCTTTTAAATGTTGGTTTGTTCCCTCGCCGACAAAACAACAGCTGCCAGTCGATGTCTCATTCGTGAGAAGACTACCTCCAAGGAGACAGGAAGCCCCCAGGACTCGCACAGCGTCTGAGTAAGAAACATTAATCAAATGGAAAAAAATATCCCATTCTCTCATGGCTTGTACTCGTAGTTGACACTTTACATACAAAAACAGAACTATCAGCAGAAGTTTGTTTTTATAAAAAAAAACACCGAACAAACAAACGTACAAACAAAACTTTCCCTCAATAGTGGTAAGTAAAACAGAAAGCGTTCCTTGTTTTAAAGGATTACTTGGTTTAAATGGGTCCTTACTTTTTTGAAGGACTCCTTGATTTAAATGGTTCTTTACTTTTTTGAAGGACTCCTTGATTTAAATGGTTCTTTACTTTTTTGAAGGACTCCTTGATTTAAATGGTTCTTTACTTTTTTGAAGGACTCCTTGATTTAAATGGTTCTTTACTTTTTTGAAGGACTCCTTGATTTAAATGGTTCTTTACTTTTTTTAAGGACTCCTTGATTTAAATGGTTCTTTACTTTTTTGAAGGACTCCTGGGTTTAATTAAATGGTTCCTTACTTTGAGTGACTTCTTGGTTTAAATGCCTCCGTGCTTTGAAGGAATCATTGGTTTAAATGGCTCCGTGCTTTGAAGGACTCCTTGATTTAAATGGCTCTTTATTTTGAAAGACTCATTGTTTAAATGATTCCTTACTTTGAGTGACTTCTTGGTTTAAATGGCTCCGTGCTTTGAAAGACTCCTTGATTTAAATGGCTCTTTATTTTGAAAGACTCAGTGGTTTAAATGGCTCGATACTTTAAATGGCACCTTACTTTTTTGATGGACTCCTGGGTTTAATTAAATGGTTCCTTACTTTGAGTGACTTCTTGGTTTAAATGGCTCCGTGCTTTGAAGGACTCCTTGATTTAAATGGCTCTTTATTTTGAAACACTCAGTTGTTTAAATGGCTCGATACTTTAAATGGCTCTTTACTTTAAATGCCTTCCTGCTTTATAGGACTCGTTGGTTTAAAAGGTCTTTGCTTTATAGGGTTCCTTTGTTTAAACGGCTCATTGCTTTAAAGGGCTTCTTGCCTCACATGGCTCCTTGCTATAAAGGGCTTCTTGTTTTATAGGGCTCCTTGCTTTAGAAGACTCCTAGCTTTAAAAAGGCTCTTTGCTTTAAATAAATCATTGTTTCTTACAAACTGTCTATACCTTAATTGCTACATATAGGAAATCACACACAGTTGGGGAACAACTTAACAGCTTATTGTGATGTGAAAATGGTGACCTGAAACTTAGGCTGTCAACACTTGACCCAGATGTCAGCGCCCCGGTGAAGATCCATCATGCTTAAGGCAGTCATTATTTTCTACATTTTTCTTCATCTTTCTTATTATTATCATTATTATTTGTTGTTGAACGAACAGTGTTTTCTGTAAGATTCCTACGTTCAGTAGAAACGGAAGTAAAGTCAATGAAATCAGTGTAGTAGCAAATCTGACTAATTGTAGTATCGATTCAGCCACTATTGTCATGTCAGTGTAATAGCAAAATCAATAGCTGGGTGGAACTGATAATTGTTATTGATGTGATTGAGTTGTCGATACTACAGAGATTTGGACTACGGTAGGGAGTAATCGTCGACTATACACACTGGATGTTAGACATTAGCTGGAGGAGATGGATTGATTGTGGAGCGGCAATAAACGGGGTGGAATGTACAGGAAGTGATTAGTTTCAGCCTTTGAACAGATAAGGGCGTTGCCGTAGAATGAATGTGGCAGATAGGCTGGCAGACAGGTGGATATGTAGACAGACAGGTAGATACATAGGTACAAAGATAGTAGAAGACTGTAAGATGGAAAGTGCTTGCACTATGGACATCATCTTTCACACCCCGTAAAAACGCAGTTCGTAGTAAACTGAAAGCTGTATCTTTTTTCATCGTCATCATCATTATCAGCATCATCATCGTCATAGTTATTATCGCCGTTATCGTCATCATACATTTATGGCCCCTTGGGGGGGGGGGGGCATGCTATATTTATAGGGGCCATAGTAAGATGGTAGAGTACTTTTTTCCACCTAAAAGCGACTATGAGAGAGGGGGGGGGCACAAAGGTAAATGACGCTCAGAAAGGGGGGGGGGGGGGGCAGTGAACAAAAAACGGTTGAGAACCCCTGAACTACGGGACTGTTTTTACTTTAGCGTTAGAATGCAAAGAATAGCGTATTTTAACTCAATCAAAACAACGAGAGAGAGAGAGAGAGAGAGAGAGAGAGAGAGAGAGAGAGAGAGAGAGAGAGAGAGAGAGAGAGAGAGAGAGAGAGAGAGAGAGAGAGAGAGAGAGAGAGAGAGAGAGAGAGAAATCGTTCGCCTTCTTTTTCTTCTGTCTCTTTCCTCCAGGTTCTTTAAAAATACCTTCTTTTCACATTCACTCCCGGTGAAAAATATTTTCTTAAGTACGCTGGTCTAAAGTAATTATTAAAATTACCTAGCAGCTGGTATGTATTCAGTCGCGCGCGCGTAATGGAGACAGGAAGTGAGCCTTACTTCCAGTGAAGTTAAAACGGAAATGCCAGTTTTCGAGAATCCTGGCTTGACTACTTCAGAATGTCAACTAAATATCTTCTTTTTTCTCAGGCTTTATTGGTGAAGAAACTATAGGTCACAGCAACAGAACTAGAACTACAGTGACAGCTGTGTAACACTCGAATTGCCCTGTCAATTTAAATAAAAGTAGTTTTGTAGGATATTTGCTACTGAAAACAGGACCTTGTACTCAGACCCGTCCCCAGAGGTTTTTTTTTTATTGTTGTTCAGAATCGACATCATTGCACTCCGGGTAAACCCATAGGTGCTCAATCTCCCTCAGCAAACGTCGACGGGTATGAATGCAAATTGTTCCTGTTGCGCGCTGGTTGTATATACGCCGGATGCATCCTCTCATACGTTCATCCCTTCCAGTCTTACTCCTAATGCCAAAATCCAGCAATCTTAGCCTTGATGATTCATCGATTGCAGTGTCATTCTCTAATACGCGATCATTAATTGTCCTCAGTATCACTCCCTTATCCATATCCAATGCACCTACTATAGGTGCTCTTGAAGCTAGTCTATCAGCTCTTTCATTTCCGCGTACCCCTGCATGACACAGAACAGTAGATCCACACCATTTCGGTTCTTGAAGATTCGAGGCTTCTATGGAGGTTTTCCATTCATGCGGTAGTCATCCATTTTGGATCTTCCGAAGCATGGACTGAGAATCTGACACAAGAACTGCTCTTGTTAATGAAGTTTCAGCCAACCACCTGAAAGCTGCAGTAGCTACCTCTACCTCCATTCTCATGCTGGAAGTTGTTGTCACGTAAGCCTTGCTTTGCTCAGCAACGATCCTGCCCTTAACTCTAGCCAAGATTCCCCATCCTGATTTCTCACCACGAACAACAGACCCATCAGTGTACACAATGGCATCATCATCCCAGGCATTTTCATTTATCAGATGATCAATTTCCAGCTCCGCTTTCCCATTGTTCCAAGCTCTGCATTCTCTACCTAGGCTGATGATGACCTGTTGGTAGGTCGTCAAGTTCTCACCCAACTTGCTCCACTCTTACTTCTTGAATATATTTTCAACTGTGGTCACCTATCGAATAGTTGTCTCAGCATGCGTCATCCATGACATCCCCCTCTTTATTATTTCTCCCTTGATGTCAGCTATGTTCCTGTGTTGGGGGTGCCTCATTTCTGTTTTATAAGGTAGTGCGAGATCTCCTGATCTCCCCCATTTTGTGCCAGTACTGTATGTACTCTTACGAGAGTCAATGTTGGACCAAGCTCTTTCGGTTGCTGGGACTTCACTGTAAAGCATTATGTTGCCATCGAGATCCTTTTTTCTTGGTTTCCGTCAGAGCCAGGATTTCTAATTTTGATTTCCTCATCTCCTCAACCAGCTCCTCTTCTTTCCATTTAATACTTCTGATATTCCATGATCCATAAATCGTAGCCCGTAATTCGTGCGAGTTCGTCGCCCGACAAATACAGGAAACCAAGAGCCATGGATCCAGACCTTCAGGACGACCCAGAGTTTGCTGGGAGGACAACATTAGACAGTCTAGACCGAGGACTAGATTGGAACCAGGCCAGGAGGAAGGCAGCTGATAGGATAGTGTAGCGCTCTCTCTCAGCCAAACCTTCTACACCCAAGGGTAGAACAGCAAAGAGTATGTAAGTTGGACCCAAATGTTGTCCACAAGCGGTGCTCATTGTAGCATTTTACAAAAACAAAATACGCATGAGTTTAAAATCTTCTTGTAGATCAAAGTTTCTCAAATTCCTTGATCCAAGGACCCCTTTACACTCTTACAAACTATTGAGGACCCCAAAGAGCTTCTTGTTTATGAAGGTTATATCTATTGGTATTTACCGTATTAGAAATTAAAACTGGTGAATATTTTTATAAAAAAATAACTATATTTCACACAAATTAGTTCGTACGGTTTCATTGTTTTTCATGTTCTGCAAATCTTTTTATTGTGTTGCTTAGCAGAAAGATGTATGCTCATATCTGCTTCTGTAGTCAGTTTGTTTCGATGGGTTGTTTTGGTTGAAGTATATGAACCACATTTTGAGAACCGCTGTTGGAGATAATTACTTTCTTTAGTCGTGTTGCATTACAAATGGGCGTTCAATGTGTTATTTTTTAAATCATTCTTCTTCTTCTTCTTTCAAACCACGGGGATTTCAGATTTCACTCTTCACCCTTGTATTTGGGTGTGTGGGGAGGGGGGGGGGGGGGGAAGACGAGTTCGAGGGCTTTCTCGCAAACTCATATGGCTTCCCCAACTCAGCGGGCACAGCTTTGGTAAAACATACCAGACTTAGTCATTGGCGTTTGGTGCAATGCCACGAGTTAATAGCTTTCTGGTTGCAATTTTTGTTGCTCTCAGAGGTTCAGAGCGATACATTTCTCTCTTACCCTGTGGATTTCAGAACAGAGACTGCCTGGTAATACTATCAACAAGTTTCCTCAATGTGTGTCCTATCCATCGCCAGAGTCTTCTTCTCACCTTTTGTTCCACTGGCACCTGTCTGGTTCTTGTCATCACTTCCACATTAGTGACCTTCTCATCAGTTCCACATTAGTGATCTTGTCATCAGTTCCACATTAGTGATCTTGTCATCAGTTCCACATTAGTGATCTTGTCATCAGTTCCACATTAGTGATCTAGTCATCAGTTCTACTTTAGCGGTCTTGTCATCAGTTCCACATTAGTGATCTTGTCATCAGTTCCACATTAGTGATCTTGTCATCAGTTCCACATTAGTGATCTAGTCATCAGTTCCACATTAGTGATCTTGTCATCAGTTCCACATTAGTGACCTAGTTATCAGTTCCACATTAGTGATCTAGTCATCAGTTCCACATTAGTGATCTTGTCATCAGTTCCACATTAGTGATCTTGTCATCAGTTCCACATTAGTGATCTAGTCATCAGTTCCTACATTAGTGATCTTGTCATCAGTTCCACATTAGTGTTCTTGTCATCAGTTCCACATTAGTGATCTTGTCATCAGTTCCACATTAGTGATCTTGTCATCAGTTCCACATTAGTGATCTTGTCATCAGTTCCACATTAGTGATCTTGTCATCAGTTCCACATTAGTGATCTAGTCATCAGTTCCACATTAGTGATCTTGTCATCAGTTCCACATTAGTGATCTTGTCATCAGTTCCACATTAGTGATCTAGTCATCAGTTCCACATTAGTGATCTTGTCATCAGTTCCACATTAGTGATCTAGTCATCAGTTCCACATTAGTGATCTTGTCATCAGTTCCACATTAGTGATCTAGTCATCAGTTCCACATTAGTGATCTTGTCATCAGTTCCATATTAGTGATCTAGTCATCAGTTCCACATTAGTGATCTAGTCATCAGTTCCACATTAGTGATCTTGTCATCAGTTCCACATTAGTGATCTTGTCATCAGTTCCACATTAGTGATCTTGTCATCAGTTCCACATTAGTGATCTTGTCATCAGTTCCACATTAGTGATCTAGTCATCAGTTCCACATTAGTGATCTTGTCATCAGTTCCACATTAGTGATCTTGTCATCAGTTCCACATTAGTGATCTTGTCATCAGTTCCTCATTAGTGATCTTGTCATCAGTTCCACATTAGTGATCTTGTCATCAGTTCCACATTAGTGACCTTGTCATCAGTTCCACATTAGTGATCTTGTCATCAGTTCCACATTAGTGATCTTGTCATCAATTCCACATTAGTCATCTTTCATCAGTTCCACATTAGTGATCTTGTCATCAGTTCCACATTAGTGATCTTGTCATCAGTTCCACATTAGTGATCTTGTCATCAGTTCCACATTAGTGATCTGGTCATCAGTTCCACATTAGTGATCTGGTCATCAGTTCCACATTAGTGATCTGGTCATCAGTTCCACATTAGTGATCTGGTCATCAGTTCCACATTAGTGATCTGGTCATCAGTTCCACATTAGTGATCTTGTCATCAGTTCCACATTAGTGACCTTGTCATCAGTTCCACATTAGTGATCTTGTCATCAGTTCCACATTAGTGATCTTGTCATCAATTCCACATTAGTGATCTTGTCATCAGTTCCACATTAGTGATCTTGTCATCAGTTCCACATTAGTGACCTTGTCATCAGTTCCACATTAGTGACCTTGTCATCAGTTCCACATTAGTGACCTTGTCATCAGTTCCACATTAGTGACCTTGTCATCAGTTCCACATTAGTGACCTTGTCATCAGTTCCACATTAGTGACCTTGTCATAAGTTCCACATCAGTGATCTTGTCATCAGTTCCACATTAGTGATCTTGTCATCAGTTCCACATTAGTGATCTTGTCATCAGTTCCACATTAGTGATCTTGTCATCAGTTCTACATTAGTGATCTTGTCATCAGTTCCACATTAGTGATCTTGTCATCAGCTCCACATCAGTGATCTTGTCATCAGTTCCACATGAGTGATCTTGTCATACATCTTCAATCCTTCTATTCTATGCAAGCATCCATTTTTGAAAGTCTGTAGCTTTTTAGTTCTTGTTCTCCATGTTTCACAGCCATACAATAGGACTGACTTGACATTTGAATTGCAGATAATGACTGTCTACACCTTTGAATTTAAGATTGCGATTGTTGTGTTGATCCACTAACTTTGCATTACTGACTAGATACATGTATGATTCCCACATTTTGTAATGGTGTATCTCACAATGCAGTCTGTCCATCTTAAGCCACATTTATTCACATAATCATTGTCTTTCTCTGTGTATTTTCAAACCCAGTTATTGTGACTTCTCATCAGTCACTCCTATTTTTACTTGTATCTGGTTATGATTACGGGACCAAAAAAGAAAAAAGAAACAAGCCGGGTAGTCGGCAGCACAACAAAAATCAAAGACATATCAATATTTGATTAATGGGTCATATGACTGGATCAATAAAAGTTCCTTTTATTGATCTGAAGAAAAAAATAATTTATGACTTGTCCTGCATACACGAATTGTCAGATTTTTCTTCGCACGTTTTTGATTCAACCTTTTATTTAGATAACCAGCCATTTCTTTGTTTTTGCTCGTTTTGTGCTTGTTCTTTTCTGACTACGTTGTTGGAGATAAAGAGACAGGAATAAATTCTTATTCACATTCACATTGATAGATATATAGATAGACACACAGATTGACACGTGACGGTTATTTGAGTGCCCATGCGAAAGAATGTTGGTAAATCGATATAAACGATAAGGCCCATGGGATTTAACGAATGTATGAGTATTATTCGCTCTGAGAAGTGTGAAAGAAGAAGTACAGACTCTTCTGTTACAATACGTGTCTGTAATGCACGAGCTTTTTTTCTTACGAGGAAAATAAATCGGTGAAATTAAACCACTAAAGCGCGATATCGCGTTAGCTCCTACGCGAATTTTCACGAGGTGACTATGCTTTGCGCTACAGAGTAACATCAAGTGATTGCGAAAAACGTCACCCAGCTGAACTTAGTGACCTGCGGAGGAATTCATAAAACACATGTATTGCCCTACGAGTGTGTATCGCCATGTTCTCCTGAATTTGATTACTTTTCTTGATAAAAGTGTTTAGTACTGCATTCCACACATGAATAAGTGTCCTGGTTATAAGAACAAAAAGGGTGAACGAAAAATGAAAGCTGTAAGTATTGAGATGAAGCTTGAAATACTAAAACGTTTTGAAAGAAACAAGAGAACATGTGATGTCGTGAGAGCAACAGGCCTACAGGAATCCACATTGTGCACCATCAGAGACTTCTCTGCGAAAATAATAGAAACTTGTTTAGCAGGAACAACTACGAGTGCTGCAAAGTCTATTAGAACCAGGTCTAAAGAAACAAAAGTAATAGAAAGACTGTCGAGTCTTGGGGATCGGAGACAAAGCAAAAAAAGCAATCTGGATCAAGCTTTCTCGGAATTAAAGAGAAATCATTAACTATATATGAAGATCTTAAAAGAAAAATTTCAAAATTTTGCAGAAGTGCTGCCTTTTAGTGCACGGTCAAGTCTGACCATCACTCAGCATAATGAGTGACGAGGCGAACTACATTATAACATTTTCATATAAATATTAAACACAATGCAAGAATGAAAATAACAGCGACTACAGTTGACAACTTCGTAGAGCAAAATAGTTCTGCACCAGAACAAACAAACACTTACTTATTCGTACCTCTTCTACCGTGAGGTGTAGAGGTTAATAAACAAACAAACAAACACACCGGGACTAAATTAGCAATGGCAACTACTCACTGTCTCACCATAGGCCGAAAAAATACGGTATCAAAACCGGCTTTCCAAAAACACGTCTCTACCATACGGCTACCAAGACTCCAATCCCCTATGCCTTCTTTTGCGCCAAAATTCAACCTCGTCACGTGACATCACATGACGGGTTGTTTAGACCGGAACTCAAGCGTATCGAGTTTCGTTTACGGCCCAGGAAAACACAGCTTGGCTTATGACCAAACAAAGGAGTCGAAACAGCAGTAAAACGTGCCATGGCAGGTTCCTTATTTTTCTTTTTTTACCGCATTACTGACTAGACAATAGAGGTTTTGGTTAAACATTAATAACACATAAGGAAGGGAAACCCGAGGCCTGTAAACAGTAAATTAATATTAGACAAACATAAAGGTATGTTTTGGTTGTTCTGTCCCAATCCTATTTTCCTATTTTTATAACGCGAAATTGTTACGGGAATCGAGCTGGTGTAATGGTTACCACATTGCGCTGGCGATCCGGTGTTTAAGGTTCAAGCCCGGGCGTATGCATTTGAAGAAGTGTCATCGACGAGTTTTTGACTGAATAACCTGAACGGCTCCTGAGATAAACCCTCTGTGCATGGGAAGGAGCGAAGCTCCTGACCGGGTTGGAAGGAAAGTCCACAGGCTCCCCAGCCTCGCAATTACATGTCATTAGGCCGAAGGGCTGAAAGCCCAAGTGCCGCTGGTTAAGGGAAAAAAATGCGCTAAATTTCACAGCGAATAGATTTTTAGGAATACATGTACCGCGTTATAGAAGAAATGACTGTACTTCTCAAGTTTTCTGACACTGAGTAGAAGTTGGTTTGACTATTCTAGTGTTGTCGTGGTTGAGTTGAAGTGTTAGAGCATTTGTCGAGTTAGACTGATACGACTGTCAAAAGTCAGATAGTAATATTATTTGTGTTACGCAACAGTGGGCTGATATAATTGAACAAATATCTGGGTATTGATAAGTCCAGTTAAATTTACTATTTAAAATGTTAATATATATATAGCTACACATATGTACACGGAAGGGGACAAGACAATCCCTTATCCTCTCCGTCAGTCCTGATTAAAGTTAAAAGGCACACGGTGTTTTTAGCCTATCCTATCGCGCGTCGCTTAGCGGGTGCAGGTTGGTTGAGGTATGCAGCCTTTCCCCTCCTGCCCCGGTCAACGATCAGCGTACAATGTCAATTATTAGTTAATTATCCATACGCGCACTTAACAAATATCGCCTGTCATTAATAGCTATTAGATTGTCGGCGTCTGTGGGTCGTCGTATGGTATAAAAAACAGTCACTTACTAAAATTACACAAATGAAATATAACGTGAATTCTATGGTCCACTATCAGTCGCGCCTAGCATATAATATCAGTCAGCTACCGTATCTTCTTGTGTGAGAATGCGGGTGATGGAAATTACATTATAACTACACATCTGGCAAAAAAATAGCTACGCGTTATATTTCACTAGTTCTAACAGCTAGAAAATCACAGTGAATTATAATGGTAACTTAACACATTAAATCACGTAAATGATAATTTCTATTACCACAAATCAGAATGACAATCCCCACGAAATGCTATTAACACATCTTCCACAATGGTTCTAGACTACGTGTTTAGACTATCCGAAAAATTCTGAGCGACAACTGATCACGGATTTAAGAAACCACAGTTTATATATATTATTGTCTCTCTGATCTATAGATGACGTTACTTTTCACACTATAGTGCATAGCCGAAAATCAGGAAACTACGTTCCCCAGATAAAGGTTTTCACGGTCGCTCTGTCGGCGTTGCTAATCAACAACAGAGACTTGGAACCGTGTAACGGGTTTCTTCCGAGTTTTGCCCGCTTCTGGAGATCACAGAGTTGTCTCTCCCTGTGTGTACGAACATCAAAGGGTCCTCGGGGAATTATTTTTGCCCGAGCGGCTCACTTCAAAAAAGTCCGGTGTTTTTCCACGTGCGATCTGTCTGATATCCGATAATTGACAGATCAGCTCGCGTGAGAAACTCAGGTAAACAAACAAGATTCGCTCCCTGTTATGACTGGCAGGTTTGCGGAAGTTGGTAAATTTTCCGTTTCTTTACGTTCAAGGAAAAGAGGCGTAGATTAAAAGTGAGTAATGCAAGCAGAAAAATGCTTGACTTTTACTAGCAATCATAGAATGATAACGAGATCACGAAAGACTGTCAGATACTGTAGGCTATATTTCTATTATACGTCACAGTGAGCAGTGCTGGTTTCTCAACAAGTCTGCTGATGTTATCTATGTTACGCTAAAGATTCACACATTCTATAAAAGTCTTTGTGGTGGGTAGGTTTCTAATTTTTCAATTTTGCCAGGGCAGCGGCCTGATAGGCCTACTCTTTACGATTTCCCACTGCCGTGGGATTTTTAACGTGCACAACGTGTACACGGGACCTCCTATTTTTTCGCCCTTATCCAAGAAGGCTAGGCATCCGATCGCACTACCCACGAGATCAGGGGCGAGTGTGACATCATTAGGACCACTGGTTTCGAAAAAAAATTATACTCCCTCAACTGGGAATCGAACCCGGTACGTCTAGAATTCGAGGCGGACGCCATACATCTTAGCCATTCCGATCCCCAAAGATAATCAAATATGCAATAAATAAAAAACCCAAGAAAAACTGTAATGCAAAAGTAACAATTCCTTCAGACTACTTTCAATAATAGAAACGTTAAATTGCGACCACCCTTATATCTCAAACAACAAAAATAATCTAAAACAAAACTTGCTTAAATCAGTACCTTACGGAATAAATGTCTAGAATTTCTCTACAAGAATAGAATCTTCGTAATCCTTACGCATAATCTGAGGGCTGGAGTCAAGCTACCCTGCAATGCAACAGCGATCCATTAATGGCCATTTAATTTCCATTACACGTAGCGACGCTGTCACGAGCGCGGTGAAGCATGCTGGGACTCTTGCAAGAGTTTCATCAAATTTGCCGTCGCAGTCAAGTTTCATCAGGCCAATCGTGAATTATTGACTGAAAAAGTCCGACCTTTTACTTCATCTTTTGACTGTGAGATGACTTAATTATTTTTCTCTTCAAAAAGCATGTTTTCAGAGGGCACCAAATATCCTTCCATCGGCCCTAGTTTCGAGCATCATTTCAGTCATCATCAATAATCTATACCCTTTAGCTCCCCAAGGAGCAAAGGCCTTCATACACGTGCCAAGTCCTCCTGTCACTTGCCATCAGCTCACGTTCTTTCCACTTTTTCCTCCTCATTTTCACTTCTGTCTCAAGTTCTCTTCTCCATGTGTTTTTTTTTTGGGAGGGGTGGGGGGGGGGGGGCAACTTCTACCTCTCTTTGGAGATCGCAGAACAAGAACTACCTTGTAATGCTATCAACAGGTTTTCGCAATGTGTATCATAACCATCGCCAGCGTCTTCTTATCTCTTGTTCCACTGGCACTTGTCTGGTTCTTGTCATCAGTTCCACATTGGGGACCATATCATACCACTTCAATCTTCTATTCTACGCAAACACTCATTTATGTAAGTCTGTAGCTTTTTTTATTGTAATTATCCTTTTCATTTTCAATCTCCCGACGAAGCTCAGATCCTCAAAAACAAAATGGCAATTCCTCTTGTCTTGCGCCATCTGTTCAAGGTCGTTTCTCCCCAAAGACCCCCGGAAACTACACAGCGCATATTACATGTCACTGTCATCTTTATCTCTCTGTTAATAATTTTCATTCATACAAACACTCAGACTGTCTCAGTCGTGCACGCGCTTACACGGTAATAAAATTCACTCCGGGTCGTGCACACACTCTGTAATACAATTCACTCTGTGTTGTGCACACACGTTGTATTAAAATCATCTCTGGGTTGTGCACACACACACGCACACACACTGTTATAAAATCATCTCTTGGCTGTGTACACACTTACATTGTAATAAAATCATCTGATGGTTGTGTTCACACTTACACTGTAATAAAATCATCTCTGGGTTATTCACACTCACACTGTAATAAAATCATCTCTGGGTTGTGTACACACTCACACTGTAATAAAATTCTCTCTGGGTTGTGTATACACACACACTGTAATAAAATTCTCTCAGGGTTGTTCACACACATGATAATAAAATCATCTCTGTGCTGTTCACACACACACACTGTAATAAAATAATCTCTGGGTTGTGTACACACTTACACTGTAACAAAATCATCTCTGGGTTGTGCACACGCAAACACTGTAATAAAATCATCTCTGGGTTGTGCACAAGCGTACACTGTAACAAAATCATCTCTGGGTTGTGCACACACGTACACTGTAACAAAGTCATCTCTGGTGTGCACACACACTGTAACAAAATCATCTCTTGGTTGTGCACACGCATGCACTGTAACAAAAATATCTTTGGGTTGTGAACACGCGTACAGTGTAACAAAATCATCTCTGGGTTGTGCACACACACTGTAACAAAATCATCTATGTGTTATGCACTTGCGAACACTGTAACAAAATCATCTCTGGGTTGTGCACACACACTGTAATAAAATCATCTCTGGGTTGTGCACACGCTTACACTGTAATAAAATCATCTTTGAGTTGTGCACACACTATCACTGCAATAATATCATCGCTGGTTAATGCACACACACTCTAACACAATCCTCTCTCGATAGAGTATGCACACACTGTAATAAAATCCTCTCTCGATAGAAAACACACTCTCACAGTAACAAAATCCTCCCTCGATAGAAAACACATTCACACTGTAACAAAATGATCCCTCGGTAGAAAAAAAACATTCACACTGTAACAAATCTTCCCTCGATTAAAAAAAAAACATTCATACTGTAACAAAATCCTCCCTCGGTAGAAAAAAACATTCACACTAACAAAATCTTCCCTCGATAGAAAACACATTCACACTGTAACAAAATCTTCCCTCGGTAGAAAAAAAACATTCACACTGTAACAAAATCTTCCCTCGATAGAAAAAACATTCATACTGTAACAAAATCCTCTCTCGATCGTAGATATATGCTGCAACAAAATCCTATCTGGATCTTGCACACACCTACACAGACGCGTACTAAGGGGACGCGAGGGGGCGGTCCGCCCTGGGTGACAGCCAGGACAGGGGTGTCATCTGACACCATTGAGATAGTACCATCACTTAACAATATACTTGCAAGTGTGTTTCTTTATTGGAGAGGCGGGGTGCCAATGGTGGGATCCGCCCCTAGTGCCAAATACTTAAAGTACGCCCCTGCACCTACACTGTAACAAAATTATCTCTTTGTCGTGAATTAACTTTTCCTCCCCCTTCTATCTCCAGAAAAAAAAAAAAAATTATAGATCATCTATTTTTTGTTTACCCATACACACGAACTTCTGCAGCCTAATTTCCTTAGCAACCAGGTCCTGATTCTGTCAAAAAATAAAAGCTGATGAATCGCCAGTTATTTAAAGCTGGCACTTTTATTGCTAAAAAATGTGATGACTCAACAAAGCACGGGCAGAATCTAGCAGATTACGAGATAAGCTCAGATGGCGATTCTTTCATAAGAGTTTCACCCTGTTAAAGAAGTATTTTAAAACTCCTCCTTTTAATATCAATATAAATAAAATCCCAGCTTTTTCTGTCACTAACGCTAAGGGATGCAACTTTGGTTGAAAGTTAGACATTAATTGTATTGTTTCCCTTATATTTACTCTCCCGAAAATAGTAACACTTGCCAAAGAAGAATGCGCAAATGACGGTGTGCACACAAATATTTATAGAACTGTGGTGATGCACAGTGGTTTTTAAAAATACTTTTGAATAAGTAAAATTGCCGTTAGGTATTGATGCTTTTGAATGAATTTAATTCCCGTCTTATGACGGGCTTTTACTTACTTGCTTTACTTACTTAGTCGTTCCCCTTCTACCGTGAGGTGTAGAGGTTTGGAAGAGAGAGCGCCTGACTATCCTATCGGCTGTCTTCCTCCTGGCCTAGTTCCATTCTAGTCCTCGGTCCTTCAAAGATTGTCTAATGTTGTCCTCCCAGCGGACTCTGGGTCGTCCTGGGGGTCTGGATCCCTGGCTCTTTGTTTCCCATGCTTGTCGTGGTAGCCGATCTTCTCCCATTCTGCAGACATGGCCAAACCATCTTAGTTGGGACTGTTCTACTTGGTTCTGCAGGGGGTGGGATTTTAGGCCTTGACGTATCGTCTGGTTGCGGACCATGTCTCTTCTTGTTACTTTAACCACCTTCCTCAGATACCTCATTTCTGAGTTTTGGATCTGGCTTTTGTGTGTTGTAGTTATTGCCCATGACTCGGATCCATATTTCAAGACTGGGACATAGGTGGAGCGGTATACAGCCATCTTCGTTTTCTTACCAACCTCTCTCTTGCTGAGGAATCCTCGATTTATGGCCTGAAAAAGTCTCCCAGCTGCTGCTTTTCGAGTGGCCAACTCTTCTCTGATCTCTCCCTTTCGGTCTATAACAGCTCCGAGGTATTTAAAGTGGTCGACCTGCTCCAGGACCTGTTCTCCTAGCTTAATCTGATGTCTTCTTTCTTCTCGTGATATCACCATGGATTTTGTTTTAGAGCTGCTTATGACCATCCCTCTCTTCTCCAGCTCTTCTTTCCAGACTTGCAGGTTGGATTGGAGATGTGCCTCTGATTTAGCAATCAGGGCAACATCATCAGCAAATGCCAGCTCTGAAATACAGACCTGTCTCATCTTCCAGTACCCCACTGAATATTTTCTTGTTCTCTCTTTACATACCTTGATGACATCGTCCATGAGGAATATGAAAAGAGAAGGTGACAGGATATCACCTTGTCTTACACCAGTGGTGGTCTTGAACTCTTCTGACTTATGGTTTGCTGTCCTCACATAATTTATGCAAGACTTGTAGAAGCTCTGTATAGCAAGAATCAGACGTGCTGGAATGTTCTTCCTTGCCAAACAGTCCCAAAGTTTGCTCCAGGGGACCCTGTCAAACGCCTTTTCCAGATCTATGAAACAAAGATGGATCTCACTCTTATACTCAAGAGCCTTTTCACTCAGCTGTCTGAGTGTGAAGATTAGGTCTTGAGTACTTCGGTTTGCTCGGAATCCGCACTGGACCCCATCCATTTGTGGCTCAGCTAGGCGTCGGAGTCTCTGCTCTAGGATTCTAGAGTAGATTTTACCAGGGACACTGAGAAGGGATATGCCTCTATGGATTTCCATATTGTCGATTGTCACCCTTTTTGAAAATTGGTATTATGATGGCAATCGCCCAATCCTTTGGTATGGTCTTGTTGTACCACGCTGCCTGTAGGACCCTTAAGAGTAATAGGTCGCCTGATGCTCCCATGTACTTAACCATTTCTGGTGTTATACCATCATACCCTGCTGCTTTGCCCATCTTGATTTTCTCCAGTACTGCCTTCAGTTCTTCCATCTTTATGTCATCTTCATCACCATTTGTTTCCTCTTCTGTGCTAGTGGTTATCATTTCTGATGCTTCACCATGCTCACCATCCAGGAGTTCTGAGAAATATTCTTTCCATCTTTCCATTACTTCCTTCGGGGCAGTAAGCAATTTGCCTTGCTTGTCCTTTATAAATTTGAGAGGGCATTGTTTTTCCTTCCTCGTGTTCTTTAGGGTCTTATAGAACAATTTCTGTTTTTCTTGCGCATCTTTTTCTAGCTTTTCTCCAAATTCTTCGCAGGACTTCTGTTTTGCTGCTAGCACCTTGTTCTTTGCTTCTGTTCTGAGTGTCACATATTCTCTATATTTCTCTATTTGTCCCGTTGTGTTTTTAGCTCCCAAGTATTGTTTCCAAGCCATTTTCTTATCTCTTATTTTCTCTTTGACTTCCTCTGTCCACCAAGGTGTCCTCTTTCTCTTGTTCCCAAGTCGGACTTCACCACATGCTTCTGCAGCAGTTGTCTTTATGATGTCCTTGAATTTAAGCCAGAGGGTTTCCAAGTCATCAGGTTGTTCTTCTGTGTTGCTCACCGCTGCAGCAATAAGCCCCTGGTATCTGGTCTTAATTTCTAGCTCTCTCAGTGTGTAGGTCTTAATGCTCATTTCTCCCGTTCGTTTTCTTAGTTTCGTGCGTGATGTTGGGCAGTTCCTAGGCTGAGCAACTCTATCAATTTGTCTCTATCTTTTGATTGTAAGCTTCTTTCCCATTTATACTTCTTGTGCTCCATGTTCCCTAAGTCGTAGTCCGTAGTCCGTTCCAGTTCGTCGCCTTTAGAATCAATCCGGTTTTCTCTCTTGTAGTTCTCGTAATCAAAAGTTTAAAGCAAACAGGTGATTGGCCTGTTGTGCCTTTGCATGGTGGAGGGGCTGCCTCCTTGCGGCCTCCATGTAGGCCGCCCTCCTCCTTTTTCAGCCGGGCTTGGGACCGTCCTAGGCGGAGTTGACGGGCTTTTACACTAGTATATAAAGAAAATAAAACTTTATTAATTTCGTTGATGACGTGATTATTTTTAGCGCACATAGACAAGAATTGTGTACTACTGTATTTACGTCATCATTTTTGTTCCTGTTTTACGAATGTGTTCGTTCTAGACACTGATGCATGAGGATGACCATAACGACGATGATATGACGATGGTGATGATGACGACGATGATAATGACGATGATGATGAAGATGATGACGATAATGATGACAATGACGATGATGACGGCGACAACGACCATAAAGTTGATGATGATGGCGGTGATGACGACGACGATGGTGATGACGATGACGATGATGGTGACGATGATGGCGATTGCGATGATGATGACGACGACGATAATGACAATGACGTCGATGATGACGATGACGACGATTATGGCGATGACGACAATGATGATTACGATGACGACGATGACGTTGATGATGATGATGACGACGATGACGTTGATGATGATGATGACGATGATGACGTTGATGATGATGATGACGACGATGACGACGACGATAATGATGATAACGACGATAATGATGATGATGATTACGATGACAACGATGACCATAACGAAGATGATGACGGTAACGACCACGACAATGACGAGGGTGATCATCATCATCTCATTAAACTCATAAATAAAACGTATGAAAACAACAAAACAAACAAAAAATAATTCTTCATGACAGACAACTCGGTAAAAACCTGAGTGTGGCTTTGACGATTCTTGTCGTTATTTCTCATCTGAACATTTATAGGCTGGATTATGAGAGTACGAACATTCAACCAATAGAAACAGAATTGGGGACTGTGTGGCTAAGAGGTATGGTGTCCACCTCGAATTCTAGAGGTACCGGGTTCTATTCCCAGCTGAAGGAGTATAATTTATGGAAAACGTTTTTTCTGAACCAGTGGTCCTAATTATGTCACACCCCCCCCCCCCCCCCCCTTTTTCCCCCCTGGTCTCCTGGGTAGTGAGATCGGATTCCTAGCCTTCTCGGATAAGGGCGAGAAAATAGGAGGTCCTATGTGCAAGTTGCGCACGTTAAAAATCCCACGGCAGTTGGAAATCGTAAAGAGTAGGCCTATCAGGCCGATGCCCTGGCAAAATTGAAAAATTAGAGACCTACCCACCACAAAAATATTTATAGAATGTGTGTTTCCAATAATTAGTTTTGTTTGTAACATGTTTTGTCAAAATTTAGCTAATAAATATAAATATTGTTTTATTTTGAATATTTTGTAATATAATGCATTCTTAATGTTACGACAGGGTTTATAATGTTAGCCACTTTTATAGTGAGCTCTTTTAAAGTTACGCATTAAGGGGTTTGAAATGCTATTAATATATATTATGTTTCGCGCTTCACGGTATTGAACGCGAATTTGTAGAGTTGTTTAGATTTATGATGACGTGTTGCGTTGGTATGCTAACACGTGACGACATTATAATTGTACCCTTTGTATTCTGAATTCCGTCCTAGTCAGACGTGACTTTTCAACGCTCCCGTTAATGATAGTAATTGTGTAGAGGTTTCTCTATTATATGGCACCAGGATCTGCCGACTTGATATGGATACAAATAACGTCTCATTTTGATGGATGAATCATTCTTCGGTTCAAGAATAGTTGCAGGGAGTATATTATTAATAAGTATCCAAATTATAAGTATCGACCAACTTTGGTTATTCGTTACCGGATTACCGACATACGGAATCGCGAGTAAATAGCCAGACATTGTGACGATTAATGAAGTAAATTCAGGAGACGGCTCTTATATGTTGCATAAACATTATGTATAATTGATTAATACTATGTCTTATGGATTTTCGTTACCGTAAATAAAATGTATCTTGAGGACTCTTACCACCTACGGACTTATCAACTCATTATGGTTGAAGTTTGATCAGTTTCACCCAACATTCGTCACCTTCATATATAAGCACGATCGCTCCAAAGAAATAAGTCAAATGATAAAGAGAAAACAAATAAAGACGTGGCCAGAAATAATGAACACTTTTTATTAATAAAAGAACTGTATAAAATTCCAAGCCACAAGCACGCGCAACAAAGAGGTAACAAAGTGGCGGCGCAACGTGGGGAACGAAAAAAAAATTTTCTTCCACTTCAATAGGTTACCAAATTTGATACAGAGCGACAATTTTCATTGCTAAGAACTGTTTACAATTGCTATGCGCTCACGTGATTTGTAGAAGGCATGACACATTGCGCATGACGACTGGAGGTCAAACTGACGTCATCACCTTTTCGCTGAAAGTCAATGTTGCAGCCGTTAGCAGTCTTCTCAAATGTCAAATCAAAATTATGCATCAAGTTTATACGCAAGGAATGGATCAAGAAGAAGCTCTGTCAAACAATGAATAACAGTTCGCAACATCTGTTTATGCCGTTGATGCGTGCCAGCACTGACCGGGGAATATATTCGAACACAAAAAGATAAGTAGGCCTAACCTTTGCAGTAAGCAAACAGTGGTCCATTTGCTTTTTTGTAGGCATGTCTATCTGATATTATTGTTACATGTTACATGTTTTGTAAAATGCCTGTATGTTATTGTTATTTGTTTAAGCGGGTCGGTTGGCGGGAATCAGGATTTTTGTTATGTCAGTGTCAATTGACCGCAGAAATCCTGATCGTTCCATGGGGCATATTTGAATATTTTCGATCTGCTCAGCATGCACTGCGAATACTTCGTGGCAGATGTAATTCTACTTTATTTTATAGAATCATTTTAATATCTGTAAATTGTCAATTGTGGCGTAATATTATGTTGTAACTCTTTCGTTTACTATGTCTAATGTATTTTATTCATTCATAATTGATATTATATTGATAATAGAATAAAATAAATATAAGATAATCATAATATAAAACTTGTGATTAATTTTGCCTAAAATACTTGATGACTAATATGACTTCATCAATTTGCACTAGTAGTCCACGTCACTACTAGTTATTCATCATGAGTATGGCATGATGTTATAATATATTGATAAATAAATATAAATTTAGATCTTACCTTGAATATGGTAAGCATATTGAGGGGTACTTAATAGACTGTTCTAGTCATAGTACTACGTTGGCCACTAGGCACATATAATTGATTGATTGAGTTATATTGTTGTATAAGATTTATAGTTGACTAAATAAATATATTATTAAGTTAAGATGTTGACTTTAGAGCATTTTGTTAAACTTGGAAAAGAATTTTCTTTAAAAGGAGAAGCCCTGCGCGATTATGCAGTGGCGGAACTAGCCAAGGCGAAGGCAGAATTAGAAGAACGCGAAGCAAAAGAAGAAAAGAAGAAAGCTGAATTAAAGCGAGAAGAAGAAGAACGTGAGGCCAAATTAAAGCGTCAAGAAGAAGAACGAGAAGCAAAGGAATATAAAATGAGAAAGGAACAAGAGGCAAAAGATGAAATGAAATGTATTGCTGAGGAAAATAAAAGGAAACAAGAAGAAATAATAAGGCAACAAGAAAAAGAGTTACAACTTCTTCGTCTAGAAGAATTAAGATTAAGAGCACAAGTTCCTACAGTTAGCAATAATGAAGGGTTACATACTACACCTTCATCAGAGCATAATCAGGGCTATTACATGTTTAGATTACCAATTTACAATCCAAATTAAGACGATTTAACATCGTATCTGGCTAGATTTGAACAAATATGTCAGGCTAACAAAATTGATAAATCTTGTTGGGTTTTAAAGCTTGAGGAATTTTTGGCTGGTGATCCATTAACAGCCATACGATCTATGGATCCTGCAGGTCGTAATAATTATGATACGGCAAGGTCAATGTTGTTGAAACGTTTTCAACTCACTGAAGAGGGCTATAAGGAAAAATTTTAAGCCATGCTTCCGGATTCAAGCAAGGATTTTTCTGCATTTATTTCGTCGATACAGATGACTTTCCAAAGATGGATGGAATTAGCTGGGGTTAATAACTCATATGATAAGTTAGTGGATTTGATTCTAAGAGACAAAGTTTTATCTTCTGTTAGCAAACCCCTTCGTAAATTTCTGCATGAACGCAAACCTTCTACGTTGTCTGCTATGGAGGAAATTGCTGTTAATTATTGTGTTGCACATCAAGGATCGTGTTTTGCAAACACGCAGTTAAGAGAACCATTACCAGTTGCTTCCAATATGTAATATCATGGTTATGACAGATCAAGAGCTCACAGCCTTGATAGGAATCTTACTCATAGGAGATATTACGACAATAATTATCATAGACAAAATAATTACAACAATAATGGTAACAATAATTATTATAAAAATAGAAATGTCAATACGAATAACAACTCATCCAGAGGTAGACCACAATTCAGAAACCAAGCACCTCATTTCAGAAACGACAACTTCCAACAAAACACAACATGGAACCAACCTTACAATGGGACTTCTCATAATAATAATAACTCTAACTGGAAAAATGGTAATAACAATTACAGACCAAGACATAAGAGTTACAATGGTAGAGGTAATAATAATAATAATTCAGTTGCTCAAAATAGACAACGTTCCACCTCAAGAAACCAACAAAGGTTTCACCATAATGCAGGGGCAGCATTGACTACCAATGCACCTCCAATTATTCATGATAAAGATAGTCCAATACATTCATCTTCGTCATGTTGTGTTGTTGATAATAATGTGGCAAATATTTGTCCACAATACAATGCTATTTTTCAGAAACCCAGCCATACTTCAATGAAGGTTACACAGCCTATTCCTGCAATTAGCCTCACTGCAAATGATGGAACAGGGACATTGATTTTTAATAGAGGATTAGTCAACGGAAACATAGTTTCAGTGTTGAGGGACTCCAGATCAACCACTATCGGCATCCGTCAATCACTAGTACATCCTCGTTATGCTACTAATGATTTTGTAAGGTGCATCACTTTCGGTGGGACCATTGAATATTATCCCACTGCAATAATAGACATTAATACCCCATTTTTTCAGGTAAAGTAAAAGTGTGCCTCCTTCAGAATCCAACTGCTGATTTAACAGTCGGGCGTATCCATGACAGCAATGATTGCACACCTGAAGAGATCTCAGAATGGGAAAAGAAATATTTGCAATCTCATTGCAAGACAGACAATGTCATTGCTATGGCTCAATTACGTGCCAATAAGTTGAATACATGTGGCACAGCAGTTTCCAATTTTGGTCTTTGTACCATCTTTGAAACAGAGGAGGATGATGATACCTATTCAGTTAAATATAATAATGCTGATATACCAAGAGGTTGTGACTCTGACACTACAGGCACATCGACTGTCACTCAGTTTGACACGGTTGTGCGTACATCCTATGATGTACTAATACACAGAGTTTTCTGTTTGTATTAGTGGCCTATGACCACAGGTATACTATTGTCATCTTGGTTGACATTCACACAGGTAGTTAGAGAATTTTCAATTTCTACTCACACACATTTTCTTAAAAAAATGTTGTTGATGATCGTATTGTTATTTATGTTGAATACAATGTCCAGTGCTCATTGCACTACACATGAGATGATAGTGTTTTATTCTACCACTGATATGCGTATACACGTCGTGTCACATTCTGAGTTAACTCAACACTCCAGATTATCAATAGTTGATCTTTCTTATAATATGTTTAAGGTCTTTGATATTCGTCGTCAACATACAAGATTTTCTTTTCAGCGCCTCAATGCCAAGGTACTTACCTATTGTCATTATTCTAGTCTTTCGGTGATTCAGGAGGAGGAATCATCATTTCCTGAAATTCACATGTCTTTTCCTATACCTACATTACAATCTTCCGAGTCTTGGCGAGATGTAACTATTTCTCCTTCATTAACATCTCAAGAAAATAATAAAATCTGTAAAGTCTTAGAGACTTATTCTGATGTTTTGACTGATATACCGGGTCGTACATCAATCATTTCTCACGACATTATACTTAAGGACAACACACCAATAAAACTTCGTCCTTACTCAGTTCCTATTCATTATCAAGATAAGACATCACAGGAACTTAATCAAATGTTAGCTTTGGGAATCATAGAAAACAGTAACTCTCCATTTTCCTCACCTTTAGTTATTGTCAGAAAAAAGGACAATAATATACGTCTGTGTGTCGATTACAGAAAACTTAATGCTCAAACTGTGGCAGACAGTGAACCTCACCCTCTTATTGACGATTTACTTACTCGTCTATCGACAGCAACATATTTCACAAAAATTGATTTAACCAAGGGACACTGGCAGATTCCCTTAACAGAACAAGCCAAATATTTTACAGCGTTCTCGACTCCACAAGGTCTCTACCAGTGGAATGTCATGCCTTTCGGGCTCATGAACGCACCTGCAACGTTCATTCGCATGATGCGAAAAATTTTATCTTGCAGACCAGACATTATCACATATATTGATGATATTTGTCTATTTAGTTCTTCATTTGATGAACATTTTTTAGGATTAAGTTCAGTATTAGACATCTTAAGATCTAACAACTTAACTGCTAGACCAAGTAAAATGCAAATACGTAGCTTTCCACGAAACAACTTTTCTTGGACATATCATAGGGGCTGGGCGTATCCAAACCATTCCTCATAATGTATCGAAAATTTTAAAATTATCAGTTCCACAAACAAAGAAACAAATTAGGGGCTTACTGGGTCTTGTCCAGTATTATAGCAGATTTATGCCCAACTTGTCGTCCATCACGGCTGTCTTGTCTTCGTTATTGAGGAAAGACATGCCTACGAAAATTACGTGGACAACAGACTGAAACACAACGTTTAATAAAATTTTGATAATCTTTTCCAGGCCACCTATTTTAAGGTTGCCAGATACTAAAATAATGTTCATTATCCGTACAGATGCAAGCAGTTACGGATTAGGATGTAGCCTGTTACAAGAACATGACGGCGTACTTCACCCAACTCTCTTCATATCGAGAAAACTCACCGATGCCGAACTCAAATACTCGGTGATAGATAAAGAACTCCGTGCAGTCGTGTGGGCAATTCAGAAGCTGGATAAGTTCCTGCTCGGCACCCCGTTCATCATCCAAACCGACCAAAAAGCAGTAGCTTCGCTCAGAAGAGCCAATCACAAGAACGCCAAGTTAGCACGATTTTCCATACTGCTCCAACCATTTGATTTTACAATAGAAGCCATTCCGGGACACGAGAATGTGGTGGCAGATTCCCTATCCCGCCATCCGTCATCGTCAAACGAAGAAAATTAAGAACTCAATGAACTAAAACTCTTTATATGCTGGAGGTTATTCAGCCGTATTAAAGAGATGACAAACTTACAACTCATAATGGGCAAAGACATTAAGTTGTTCACAGACGGTGGAACATTTCGTTACAAAATTTCGGATTTAAAGGACTTACGTGATCATGAATCAAATGTATGAAAACAAAACATTCTTGAAATGTTCAGAAAACAATATTACTTTTCAAAGAGTCGCATGACATTATCGAGTTCGTTCGAATTTCAATGGACTTTGGTTAGTGTCCATACGTAGCTCAATCGATTTCAAACATTCTCCTATCAAGATACGATTGAAAATAGGATCGAACTTACTTATACATACGTTCAAGTACTGTCATTTGAACTCAGGATCATCTATAGTTGCATGAATTATTGTTAATCGAACATTACACATGGATGGACTTAGTACAACTTATTCGTCGGAATTGACACTAGTTATTTCAATACTTTATTGTGATTAAATAAAAAGAAGAGAAAAAGAATTTCAAAACAAACAGTATCACACAAGTAATTAATATAAGTACGTTAGTTAAGTAACTAATAATTATTATATCTTTCAATAACTTATGTTAACATAATTATGATATATAATTATATGTATTAAGTTTTATTAGTTGATAGATTAATTTGTTTATATTTGCTTAGATAATTTCTTCTGCACACATATATTCTATTCTAATATATTAATTTCTTATTACTATCTTTTCATGCATTCTTAATTTTTCTTTTCTTTAGTTTTCTTTACCCTCTTTAACAATGATACAATATTTTATTTTACTTAATTAAATTTTGATTCTAGAACATCCTACACACATTACATTTAGTTAATTCTATATTTAATTAGTTTTACATTATGATGTTGATTAATACAGCACACATTTATTAGGTAAGATATAATTTTAGTTACATACATAATTATTTACTATACTATCTGACAGTTGACATTTCTTTAGTTAACTTAGTATATTTTAATGTATTTTGTGACATGTACTATATTTGACTACGACCTTCGACAATGTCTTAATCAAAGCATCGTGGGCCGTATGTCGATAATCTTTAAATTTTTTTTGAAATAATTATGAGAGAAAAATTCCATCAAATAGATTTTTTTTTACCCCCGTCGGTCAGAGTAATGTTACGACAGGGTTTATGATGTTAGCCACTTTTATAGTGAGCTCTTTTAAAGTTACGCATTAAGGGGTTTGAAATGCTATTAATATATATTATGTTTCGCGCTTCACGGTATTGAACGCGAATTTGTAGAGTTGCTTAGATTTATGATGACGTGTTGCGTTGGTATGCTAACACGTGACGACATTATAATTGTACCCTTTGTATTCTGAATTCCGTCCTAGTCAGACGTGACTTTTCAACGCTCCCGTTAATGATAGTAATTGTGTAGAGGTTTCTCTATTATATGGCACCAGGATCTGCCGACTTGATATGGATACAAATAACGTCTCATTTTGATGGATGAATCATTCTTCGGTTCAAGAATAGTTGCAGGGAGTATATTATTAATAAGTATCCAAATTATAAGTATCGACCAACTTTGGTTATTCGTTACCGGATTACCGACATACGGAATCGCGAGTAAATAGCCAGACGTTGTGACGATTAATGAAGTAAATTCAGGAGACCGCTCTTATATGTTGCATAAACATTATGTATAATTGATTAATACTATGTCTTATGGATTTTCGTTACCGTAAATAAAATATATCTTGAGGACTCTTACCACCTACGGACTTATCAACTCACTATCGTTGAAGTTTGATCAGTTTCACCCAACATTCGTCACCTTCATATATAAGCACGATCGCTCCAAAGAAATAAGTCAAATGATAAAGAGAAAACAAATAAAGACGTGGCCAGAAATAATGAACACTTTTTATTAATAAAAGAACTGTATAAAATGTCAAGCAGCAAAGACAGACCTCCAAGCCACAAGCACGCGCAACAAAGAGGTAACACGTAATATCTCATTTCAAATAATCTTCTTTCATTTTTTCTCAAATATGGAAGTGGGAGCCCGACCGCGGGACCTCCTGTGAGCGCGCGGGCAGATTGGGTCAAATAAGTTAAATCAGTCGTCGGTGCGGGCTAAGCTATATTTCTAGGCGGCCACAGTAAGATGGAAAAGTAACTTTTTTCCAGCTAACGGCGGCTATGGGGGAGGGGGTGGGGTCAACAGAAGTAAATGACGCTCAGAAGGAGGCTGTTGCGCCTCATTTTGCGCACCGCAATGTGTTGGTGATATTGAACCATCGCTGTGCTCTACGAGAACGTCCCTAGATTAAAATGACGTCAAATAAAATAATTACGTAGACGCGCGTGCAGAGTAACGACAGTTGACTTTTGACAGTGTCTTCAGCCGGAATGGCTGCGAATGTGTGACTTTGTTGCAACCCCAGGGAACCTCTTATCGGGTAGCGAGGGTGCAATGCCACGAGAAAAGAGGTTCTCTACCCTGCAAAGGGGGTTATATCTCCGTGACTAGACGTATCGAGGCGTAGGCGCAGCCGGCGCCAAGCCTCTACCACTCTTGAGCTGTATTACCAAGAAGACGGACAGCTCTTGTACACCCGAATCGGGAAGACCCGGGCCCGGGAAAACGCACAGTCTCGATAGGACACTGCTCTGCTCATCAATGGCGTAGCAGCGACCGAGCCTCTACGTTATCTAGACGGACACAGTCACATTGCACTGCCTCTACTTTACTGGGAAGACCCGGAAACCGGGACCACACACAGTCTTGAGAGGACAAAGATCGCCTTTGGGGAGCTCGCTTGTATGGATCGTAAATAAACCGTGTGAGATGTCTACAGTATTTATCTGCATTCATTCAACTCGTTACTGTTGCAAGTGTTCATTGTTTGTTGAAGAAATTCATACCCTAGAGCAGGGGTCGGGAACCCGCGGCTCGCGAGCCGCATGCGGCCCCTCTGAGCCATCTCGTGCGGCTCTCTACTACTTAACTCTTAGTGAATGACGGATACCACGTGATTTTCTGTCATGCGGCTCTACAGTTTGTTAAAATGGAGTCCACATTAAATATTTGGCTCTTTGTCATGGCCATGTTCCCGACCCCTGCCCTAGAGTGAACTTGATCATATTAACTACATTAACAATATTACACGCAACAAGGGCCATGAGCAAAAAAAAAAAAGAAAGTTTGAGAACCCCTGGGTTAAATCATCCGAAGGCCAGTCCTGGCAGCAACATAGGTCAAGCTTGGGAAACGGGCAATGACAACACATTAATAATGTAGAAGGCAATAGGAGCTTTCATTGCTTGCTTACTGACTTAGTCGTTTCTCTTCTACCTTGGAGTGTACAGGTGTTGCCATGCTATTCTATCGACTGTCTGCCTTTTGGCCTGGATCCAGTCCAGTCCTCAGTAATTCGAGGGATTGTCTGATGTAGTTCTCCCAGCCAACTCTGGGTCGTCCTGGAGGTCTGAATCCGTAGCTTTTGGTTTCCCGTATTTGTCGTGGTAGCCGATCTCGTCACATACCATCTTAACTGGGACTGTTCCACTCGTGTCTGCAGGGGTTGAGTTTCGAGGCCCTGACGTATGGTTTGATTGCGAGCCATGTATACTCTTTTTACTTTGACCACTTCCTTAATTTTCTCTGTCTACTGGCAGACATTCTCTCCCCCCCCCCTCCCCCCAAACTACGCGGGGTCTTTCTCTAACTACTTTTGTTGTTGTTGTTGTTGTTGTTGTTGTTTTTTTGGCTACTTCTTCATGATTTTTTACTCTTCATCTCCTTAATGGGACAGAAGAGGCAGCAAGAGATGAATGCAGTCAGCGACCCATAGCTTGACTGCTTGCGTCAGGGTCAGCGAACCAGAGCTGAATAAGACCATACTCCACCTCCAAGTGGTTGTCCTGGAAACAGGCTGCATCACTGCATTCTGGCTGAGAGAGTAGGGATCGAAGTGGGAAGGCAAACCCGGTCCCAAAAAATGCCGTGCTGAAGTCGGATGTGTCGGCCGAAAGTCGCAAATATCGCAGCTTTGCTGTAAACAGACACAACGCAACCAACGTCCTTTTCAGGACGAACGAGGAAGAAGAAGAAGATATCCTTAACTATCACTCTGAATGTCATTTATCACTTCCCGACTTCCTAAAGTCCGTCTAACTTTTGTTATTTTACTTTTAAGACACACATATTTTTTTTGTTGGTCCCTCAATAGCTCTATACACATTTCCTTCTGTAAATATGTAAAGTCCATATATATCCTCTTTTTTATAACAGTAAACACAAAACGCCCATACATAATATATAATATTATATATATATATATATATATATCATATATATATATATATATATATATATATATATATATATATATATATATATATATATTATATATATATATATATATATATATATCCCTTTTTTGCTTCTATAACAGTAATCACAAATATTCAATATATATTCTCTGTTTGTATAATGGTGAACACAAAATGTCCATACATATCTTATTTCTTCTGTGTCATTAAACACAAAATGTTCATACATATCCCCTGTCTGTTTCAATAGCAACAAACACAAAAGTATATTTATATATGTTGTGTCTATAAAGGTAAACATAACATGTCCATACATATATCCCATGTTTCTACAGCAGCATGCATTGAAAGTCGATACATATCCCAGTGTCCTATAACAATAACAACAAAATGTCCTTACATATCCCCAATTTCTATAACAGTAAACTCAAACAGTTCATACATGTTTCCTGTCAGTCTCTATAACAGTAAACACAAAATGTCCATACATATCTCCTGTCTGTCTCTATAACAGTAAACACAAAATGTCCATACATATCTCCTGTCTATCTTTGTTCTTAGTAAACACAAAATGTCCATACATATCTCCTGTCTGTCTCTGTAGCAGTAAACATGAGAAGTCCATAAACAATCCCTGTTTCTATCAACAGTAAACACGAGAAGTCCATAAATAATTCGTTTATATCAACAGTAAACACAAAACGTCCGTATGTATTCCCTGTTTCTATAATCATTCAGCATCAATCTCATTTTCCTTTGCGCTCCTTAGAAGACGGCGAGTATCTGCCTGAATGGCGAGAGGACACCTGTCAGCGTACAGGGAAAATAGGATACTCACGTAAGATCAGTCTCAGGATAGACATACTAACCTGAGATTTGGCCTCGAGTAATAGCGGGCGTACGTTTAAAAAAAAAAGAAAAAAAAACACAGCATAGAGCCACCACTAATGATTGTCCCCTTGTGGAAAGCCTGGACTGTTCCAGCAGTGGCTATTTATCTTACATGATGAGGTTGCCAGCCCCATGTACAACCTCATTTTAGTCGTCTTATAAGAAGACATGCCTGAGATCATCATCATAACCCTCCACTCCCAAAGGAGCATAGGCCTTCAACAAACACACGCCATGTTCTCCTGTCACGTGCCATCATCTCAAGTTCTTTCCACGTTCGCCTCATCATTTTCACCTCTGTTTCCAGCTCTCTTCTTCATGTGCTTCTTGGTCTACTTCTGCCTCTCTTGCCCTGGGGGTTCCAGAACAATGGACTCAACCTTGTCATACCATTTTAATCTCTCTATTCTACGCAAGCAACCATTTATGAAAGTCTGTAGCTTTTTGGCTGTTATCTTTGTTGTTCTCCATGTCTCAGAGCCATACAATAGGACTGACGACATCTGAGTTAAAGATTCTTATTTTTGTGTTGGATCCGATTTCTCTTGATCTCCATATATGTCCCAATGCAATGAAAGCTCCTCTTTCTTTTTGTATTCTTATTTTGATATCACTGTCTGTCTCTCCAACTTTGTCTAAATTGCTGCCAAGATATGTGTACGATTCTACATCTTGTAGTGGTGTTTCTTCAAGTTCAGCCGTGTTATCATTACCTGCATTTATTCTCATTCTTTTTGTCTTTTCCCGGTGTATTTTCAGACCCAATTGCTGTGACCTCTCATCGAGTGTTTTCAATTGGTCCTACATCTGATTACGGTTATGGGACAGAAGAGCCAAGTCATCAGCAAAATCCAGATCATCCAACTCCTTAGTCAGAGTCCACAGGATTCCATTTCTGTTGTGTGTTGTCGATGTTCTGAGATGCAGTAGGCATATTCTATCTTTGTCTCTGCAGAGACCCCCTGGAACTACCAGAGACCCTTTCTGTAAATTCATTCCTTCATGAATTACCCTCAGCTTCCCAGGCGAGCATAAACCTTCAACAAACACATGCCAAGACTTCCTGTCACGTGCCATCATCTCAGGTCCTTTCCACGTTTTCCTTATCATTGTCATCTCCACCTGTTTCTTGGTCTGCCTCTGTCTTTGCCGCCCTAGGGGTTCTAGAATAAGCACTACCTTGTAATGCTATCAACAGGTTTCCACAGTGTGTGTCTTATCCATGGCCAGCGTCTTCTTCTCATCTCGTGTGCCACTGGCACTTGTCTGACGCCTGTCATCCGTACCACATTGGTGACTTGTCATACCATTTTAGTCCTTTTATTCTACGTAAGAACCCATTTATGAAAGTCTAGTTTTTTGGTCCTTGTTAATGTTGTTCTTCTGTTTGGCGTACGAGATTTGTCGAGATTTATTTAGATCGGGTTATCTGGGGAAACAATATCGGGGGAAGATGTTCGATAAGAAGCCTTAAGGGATAGACAGAAAGATTAATGTTGGAAAATTATAAAAATCCCAGATATAACGGGATTAGTTTTACTGGAAAGGAAAGACGGACTGCACGAGTTACGAAGCAGGCTGTATGGAATACGGAAAATAACGGGAAATGTTTTTATAAATTGCGAACAAAGTGCTGGCGGCAATGTGAAATTTGCAGGATTTAAATAAAACGGTAAACAATGCAATAAAGACATAAACAGATGTAAAACTAGATACCCGAATGTAAATTATCAATCAATAAAATGCAGTCCTTGCGTGGAATAGAAGGATTGACTTGGTACGACAAGGAACTGATGTCAAGAACCAGACTAGTAAAAGTAGAAAAGAGATGAGATTGGACACGTATTGAGGAAAGCTGTTGACAGCATCACCAGACAGTCCTTGTTCTGGAATCCACAGGGCATGGAGATTAGAGGCAACCCCGATGAACGCGTGGAGAGAAGAGCTAAAAACAAATAAAACATGATGACGAAAACGTGGAAAGAGATTGAGCTGATGGCACGTGACAGGAGGACTTGGTGAAAGTTTGTTAGAGGTCTATGCTCTTTGAGTAAGCTAATGGGTGTGTAATGAAGGATCGAGTGAGCATTCTCCTCTGCTTTATTTTTTTTTTGAGGCATAATGTTCTGTAGATCTTCTTCTTCGTACAGTGCGGTATTATTTGTGTCTGCGCCCCGTGTAGTTCTGGGGGGGGGGGGGGGGGGGGGGGGGAGTTCTGATGAGACAGCGAAAGACAGTGACTACTGCTCCATCAGGCATGTCTTACATGACGACTTATATGAGGCTGACAACGTCATCGCGTAAAAACATTAATTGCGTAGCTGCGAATATTGCATTTATTGGACGCTTTTGCAATACCAAGCCCTTGATTTGAATTCAGCGGCTAAACGCAGATGTTAGGAATATTACAAAAATTTAAAAAGTACTTTTTTCTTAATATTAATGTTAGGAATATAAAAATTAGCTGGCCGGATGGCCTATTCTGAGCAGTGAACTAATATGTTCTTAATTTTACAAACGGATAGATAATATTGAAGATAATGACAAAAGACAGTGTTGTTCACATCATCGACAAGACTGTATTGAATCTAAAAGTGTCGCTAATTGCACAAAAAAACACGACCTCGAAACGCAGGTGTTCAAATCTACGTAGTATGGAAGAGAGGGTTTTTGGGTGGTAGCTGTGTCTAAAAATAACTTTTAACGACAAAATTTTGGAGGGGAGAGAAAGGTTGGTTCAAAAATCGAGTACATTTTGTAGAAACACAAGTAGAGACGGACAGACTAACAGATAACCATCCATACTTGACTGAAGCATGACTGAAATGACTTTATGGTAGGAAATTTGAAATTTAAAATAAACCTAGGCAGTGATTGGCCACAGACAATCATATCATTAGCGCTCAGACGCGAAAGTGGGGCCATTCTTCAATAGTTGTTCAGTGATAGACACAGATTTTAAAGTGTGGTGATTTCCATATGAAAGAAAGTGTAATAAATTTAGGGACGCCATACTATAGCCAGCAGCTCAGCTGAGTTTTGCTAGCAATTCTGTGTTATTTATTCATAATCTGAGCTGCGAGTTTCTGTTGTCAACCAAGCAGTGTCTATTCAGTTGGTGACTTACTCGAGTGTATCTGTGCAGTACTTGTGACAGAGACCACCATTATTGCCCGCCAGCACGGAGAGGTGGGACCATCAGTTTTCAGCACCAGAGCTACAACGACGAGATGAGTGAGCCTCTGGTCTGCTGGACATTCACCAACGCAGTTTAGTTACTAATACCCCATAAAAATTCCCACCATTTTCTGGACACTGTGTAGTCAATATAGACAGGTGTGATGAGGCCACCCCAACAGCACAAACAGTAACTATCCTCCCAAGTAGATGACTACTAGAACATTTTAATAAAACTAACTAGTATAGTACATATATATGTACACTATTGCATTTATGATATAATATTCCATGCATTTCTTTCATAATCTCTAAATCCTTTTAAGTTCTGGTCAACCTAAAAAATTGATACAGAACAAAATAAATGTAATATAATTCTATCAAAAAATTTTACACACGTGAGTTAGTTCAGTGTATTTTAACATTTATTAATATTATTAGTCTTGTTAAATATCTGTGGGTATATCTATAACCTATTACACCACACTACATATCATAACCCTAGACACTTTACGTAGCCACATTCATTAAAAAAAAAATTAAGTGTGAGGTCGTAGTGGTAGCAAGAAAGGCCTTCTGACAATTCTCAACTACATTTTATCTCAGGAGCCTTCACAGCTGGCCTCATACAATTACATTTAGTAATATCACCATCATACAATACCATCAACACCACTACATAAATTGGGGGCTCGTCTGGGATAATTAGCCCAACAGTAATATTAGGATCTCCTGGTGGGAGAAATAAAAGTAGGGAAATAAATTGTAAAATTCCCTTTAAAATTAAAAGTGTCCCTGCAGATAAAAGTTGGTGAATCTTCACAGCCAGTAATAATTAATTAGTTAACTGGTTAGTTAGAATTAGTTAGACTATAGTCATAAGAAGTACTTAGTGTATTTACTGGTTAGAGATTTAGCTTGTATATTATTATATTGTCTAAAAAGTATGGCGGAGCTGGCAAAATTTAGATCAGCTGCTGTGCTCACCGCGAAGGAGATGGGAATGGATGGTCAAATTTTAATTCAATACGTAACGGCTGAATGTGATAAATATATTGAACGGGAAGAAAGGAGGTTAGAAAAAGAGGCTGAAAGAAAATTGGAGTCTGACAGGGTGGTTGAAGAGAAGAGGTTAGAGGCTGATAGAGAAATTAAGAGGCTGCAGATTGAGGCAGAAGAAAAACGACAGCAAAGGGAGGCAGAAGAAAAACGACAGCAAAGGGAGGCAGAAGATAAAAAGGCCGAAAGGGAGGCAGAAGAAAAAAGTTGACTGCCGAAAGGGAGGCAGAAGATAGAAGGTTGCAAAGGGAGCACGAATTACGACTAAGGGAGCTGGAATTACAAGGCCCGGCTCCTGAAAATGGTGCCAGCCCTTTTGCCTCAGATGCTACGCCCAGTCTGGGAGCCTCAAACTCAGCTATGGGGTTTCATTTAGACCATTTTGTTGAAAAAGACGATGACATAGAGGGGTACCTAGGACGTTTTGAGTTATTAGCTACTACATATGGGTTAGAGAGAGAGAGGTGGAGCTTAAAGCTATCACAGGGATTGAGAGGTACTTCTTATGAAGTATTTGCTAAAATGAACAGGGAAGACCAAGACAATTATGACATGTTAAAGCAGGCTTTGTTATTAAGATACGAGAAGAATGGTGAATTTTATCGTAAGAAATTTAGAAATGCCAAACTGTTGTCTGGGGAGACATACCACCAATTCTCTGCTAGACTAGAAACCTATTTGGAGAAATGGACGGCTCTGGGGAAGACCCAAGATCTTAAAGAAATGATCATGATTGAGCAATTGAGAGAGTCCATGGCTCCAGACATGAGAAAATTTCTCATGGAACAAGGTGCAGAGAAGTTGGGGGAAATTTTAAATGTTGCTGAGAGGTATCAGGCAGCCCAGGCAGAGGTAAGTGGTGCTAAGAAGAAGCACATAGACAATTTTAAAGCTCCACAGCAATTTAATAAATTTGATAATAGAGAGCAGGGAAATAAAGGTAGGACAAACTTTGAGCGGCCAAGAAATGACTATCGCGACAGAAACTCACAGTTCAATGACCAAAAGTTCAATGAAAGAAAACCGTTGAACCAAGGAAAAAGATGGTGTAAATGGTGCAAGAAGGATAACCATAACACCGAATTTTGTAGAAGGAAACCTTCAAACATTGCTGCAATGAAGTCGGGGACGCAAAGATTAAAGGTTAATCCTAAGGGACAACAGGAACCTTATCACCCCCCAGTTTGTGAGGATGTTATTTGTAATGGGGTCACCATAAGGTGCCTTTATGATACAGGTTTGGATTATGATTCAGTTGTGAAGTCTAGCCTAGTGGACCCAAGTCAGTATACCACAGAAACAGTGGAAATACAAGGGGCGACTAAGGACATACCACTCATGACACTTCCCATCGCAAGGATAACGGTGAAAACTCGCTATGTGGAAGGAGAAATCAGAGCAGCAGTGATAGATGAACCAATCTACCCTCTGATATTGGGGTGTAGATACGTCTTCTTGGGGAATCCCGAGAAACCTGTGATCATGGCGACAGTGCAGACCAGGTCACAGAAGAAGGAGGAAGAAGGTGAACCTATAAATGCTCATCCAGAGGAGATGAGGAAGGCGCAGGCTGAGGATAGGACACTCAAGCCCTGTTTTAAAAAATTGCCCAAATGCCACACACCTCCGAGCAAGGGGGAATATTTCATGAAGAACAAACTATTATACAGGAAGACAGGAACTAGATCCACTGGTCACGGACAGTTAGTTCTTCCCAAGATATATAGGGCAAACTTAATAAGGAGCTTACATGTTGGAAAAGATGGTGACCATGAGAAAGTCGGTACCATCTGCCAAAAGATTGCTCGAAAATACTATTGGCCCGACGTAAATGTCGATGTTGAAAACTTTGTAGAAGCATGTGGCGTATTTCATGAGGGAACACCCACAAAGGGAAAATATGTGCAGGACCTAGAAACGCCACGGGGCAACTTTAGGCCTGAAAGGAAAACTAATTATACTCGGGTAGACAAAGTGGAATGGGAGCCCCCTTTTCACACCCAGTCTTCACTTGAATGGATTAACATGGCCACTATGCGAAGAGTACAAAGAAGAAATTTTACCCAGGATAAGATGACAATCCCTCGGTCAGACTTATATAAACTGGAAGAACAGACAAGAGAGCGAAGATCTCTCATAAGCAATCTAAAGTGGGGAGACAAACCCCAGAAAAAAAATTGGTAGTGGTCGATTTGTGAGTGATGATTCTAGGAAGAAAAGTCCTCATTATAAAGCTTCTAATGGACGGGACCCGACGGGTTCCAGGAAAAATACGTATGATAAATTAAAGATCCAGATGTAACTTTATTAAGGACCTGGACAGATGAGAAGGCGGAAGAGACTGTTACCTCATCTTATCAATATGTGAACGAACTGACCAATCGTTTGAAAGCTGGATGGAAACTGGCAAATGATAATTTGAAGCAAGCCAGGAAGAAACATGCAGCATATTTTAATAGGAAGGCAAAGGACAGGGAACTGGCAGTCGGAGAGAAGGTGCTGCTTCTACTACCCGGAAGCCAGAATAAATTACAAATTGGTTGGCAAGGTCCATATACGGTTTTAGAGAAGGTGTCTAGAACAAACTATAAAATTGACAAAAAGGGGAAGGAAAAAGTTTATCATGTAAACCTGTTAAAGAAGTATCTGGACAGACCACTCCAGGAAAGCACCCCCTTATTGACCTTGGCTATTGCAACCCAGATGCAAAAAGAACCACTCACCTCACATGAATACCCATTACATCCTTGTGAAACAGCAGCACAGGTAAAAGTCAGTAAGCACCTGACTAAAAACCAGAGGGAGAGAGTTCAACAGGTTCTGGAGGAACATACAGATGTATTAACAGATAAACCAGGCCATACAAATTTGCTACAGTATGACATGAAACTGGTAGACTCAAACCCAATCTGTATGAGAGCCTATTCTATTCCGTTCGCGAAGGAGAAGGCATTGAAGGAAGAAATAGAGTATTTGTTGAAGGAGGGGATTATTTCGCACAGTGAATCATCTTTTAGTTCTAGTGTCGTTTTGTTGAGAAAACCGTCTGGGGAACACAGACTGTGCATAGATTACAGGAAACTGAATGCTGTCACAGAAGGACAAGTGGATCCATTACCAGACACAAAACAGTTATTTGCCAGACTGAACAAGGCAAAATACTTTTCAAAGGTGGATCTTAGTAAAGGCTATTACCAGATCCCAGTGAAGCCTGAAGTGAGACCTTATTTGGCTTTTAGCACTTCGGATGGACATTATGAATTCAATATGCTACCATTCGGACTGAAAAATGCTCCGAGTGTGTTTTCAAGGATGATGCGAAAATTGTTGGATCCCCTGAATAACCCATGTATCTCGAATTTCATGGATGATATTCTCGTCGCCACAGAGACATTTGAAGAACACATTGAAGCTCTGGAGATGTTGTTTGATAGACTTCGGGAGGCGAATTTGACTGCTAGGCCAACAAAATGTTGTATTGGATGTAAAGAGTTGGAATTCTTGGGGCACACTGTATATCAGGGTAATATGACCCCTGATCCTAAGAACTTGGAAAAACTGCAGAGAGCACCTAGGCCACAAACAAAAAAGGACGTGCGATCATTCGTGTCGTTATGCGGATTTTATCAGAAATACATCAAGAATTTTAACGCTATTTGTGCTCCTCTGACTGATCTGACTCGCAAGGGACTTCCAGATAAAATTATTTGGACTGCACAATGTGAACTAGCGTTCCAAGAGTTAAAGGAAAAACTCACTAGCAAGCCTATTCTCAAACTGCCTGATTTGACACAGGACTTTGTCTTAAGAACCGATGCAAGTAATGTAGGACTAGGAGGGGCTTTGTTGCAAAGATCATCTTCACCTGATGGGGAACTGAAACCAGTCGCTTATGCAAGCCGCAAATTGAATGTCGGTGCAGATCTCCTCAGTCGGCACCCCTGTGATCAAAATTAGAGTAGTGGCAGACGTGAGGAGTAATTTTACCTATGTGTATCGCTGGTTTTGGAACTTGCCATAGGCATGTTTTCAAGTGGGGAGATGTGTAGTGAAATTGACAGAGATACAACGGTAAAATCCCTCCAAAGATAACATTTAAGGATAAAAACATAATGCGTAGGCTGCGAATAGTACATGATCGCCTAGACCGCGGGTCATCATCCTCCATAATAATTGACTTGCTAGACAGGAGGGGAACGGAGGATCAAAAAGGAAAAATATGACTGGAAAGATTGCGTGAGACTAGAAAGGCTAAGGAGACGCAATTGGGGGGGGGGAACGGAGAAAAGTCACGTTTCCCAAGTTGACATAAAAAGTAAGCAACTCGACAGAAGGGACCATAAATATGTTACGCCACAGTCATTTATTGGACGCTTTTGCGCGATACCAAGCCCTTGATTTGAATTCAGCGGCTAAACGCAGATGTTAGGAATATTACAAAATTTAAAAAGTACTTTTTTCTTAATATTAATGTTAGGAATATAAAAATTAGCTGGCCGGATGGCCTATTCTGAGCAGTGAACTAATATGTTCTTAATTTTACAAACGGATAGATAATATTGAAGATAATGACAAAAGACAGTGTTGTTCACATCATCGACAAGACTGTATTGAATCTAAAAGTGTCGCTAATTGCACAAAAAAAACACGACCTCGAAACGCAGGTGTTCAAATCTACGTAGTATGGAAGAGAAGGGATATTTGTGGTGGCTGTGTCTAAAAATAACTTTTAACGACAAAATTTTGGAGGGGAGAGAAAGGTTGGTTCAAAAATCGAGTACATTTTGTAGAAACACAAGTAGAGACGGACAGACTAACAGATAACCATCCATACTTGACTGAAGCATGACTGAAATGACTTTATGGGAGGAAATTTGAAATTTAAAATAAACCTAGGCAGTGATTGGCCACAGACAATCATATCATTAGCGCTCAGACGCGAAAGTGGGGCCATTCTTCAATAGTTGTTCAGTGATAGACACAGATTTTAAAGTGTGGTGATTTCCATATGAAAGAAAGTGTAATAAATTTAGGGACGCCATACTATAGCCAGCAGCTCAGCTGAGTTTTGCTAGCAATTCTGTGTTATTTATTCATAATCTGAGCTGCGAGTTTCTGTTGTCAACCAAGCAGTGTCTATTCAGTTGGTGACTTACTCGAGTGTATCTGTGCAGTACTTGTGACAGAGACCACCATTATTGCCCGCCAGCACGGAGAGGTGGGATCATCAGTTTTCAGCACCAGAGCTGCAACGACAAGATGAGTGAGCCTCTGGTCTGCTGGACATTCACCAACCCCGTTTAGTTACTAATACCCTCAAAAAAATTCCCACCATTTTCTGGACACTGTGTAGTCAATATAGACAGGTGTGATGAGGCCACCCCAACAGCACAAACAGTAACTATCCTCCCAAGTAGATGACTACTAGAACATTTTAATAAAACTAACTAGTATAGTACATATATATGTACACTATTGCATTTATGATATAATATTCCATGCATTTCCTTCATAATCTCTAAATCCTTTAAGTTCTGGTCAACCTAAAAAATTGATACAGAACAAAATAAATGTAATATAATTCTATCAAAAAATTTTACACACGTGAGTTAGTTCAGTGTATTTTAACATTTATTAATATTATTAGTCTTGTTAAATATCTGTGGGTATATCTATAACCTATTACACCACACTACATATCATAACCCTAGACATTTTACGTAGCCACATTCATTAAAAAAAAAAAATTAAGTGTGAGGTCGTAGTGGTAGCAAGAAAGGCCTTCTGACAATTCTCAACTACATTTTATCTCAGGAGCCTTCACAGCTGGCCTCATACAATTACATTTAGTAATATCAACATCATACAATACCATCAACACCCACTACTGTGGTGGGTTTGATGTTAATACAGTTTGTTGTTAAGAAATCTTAGTGTACTGAATGAGGTCAGCTGTGAAGGTCCCTGAATATAATAAATATTAGAGTAAATTTCCAGGGCAGCTTTCTACTACCACCACTATGATCTCATTCAGACATATTCTAGATAGACTGTAAGATGACTACGTTTGGTGTCTAGGGTTATGAAATGTTAGTGTAAGGTTGCATTAACCAACTAAACATATAAACAATTACACAATTATTTTATTATCTAATACAACACAACAGTACCACGACAATCACATACGAACTACACTTTAAAAGACTATCTTTAGTAAGTCAGTGGTTGAAAGTTTGGTAAAGTAATGTTTTTTTCAATTTATTGTCCTGAATCTAATTTATTTGGAATCAGGACTGTCAATCAAAAGTGAAATCATAGAAATTAATTCCATCAATCAATTTATACAATGGATCTTCTGTCCATAATACACATATTATTATTATATAAGGGTGTAGTGTATTTTCTAACTGAGGTGACTTCTAGTATACACTGCTAGATTGTTTATTATCATCATCTCTGCATGTTGTTTGTAAGTTTCTGTGGACACTGATGGAATGTTTATATCACTATTCCCAGTCTCTTATTTTTAATATAATGTTAGTTGAGCGATCAGGTGCCGAAACATGCACCTATCTTTGTAATATGATGTAGGAATCTTCCTGCACTTCGCTGAACGACAACCTTCAGCTCCCACTTCTTCAAGAATGATTGTGGTCTACAGTAGTCTCCGAAAAAGGCAAGACTGTGGCATGAATATATCGGCCCACTGTAGTCTGGCACCAGTTATTGACATCAACCAAAAACCTCTGAAATCAGAAGGATATGCCTCCTTCGTAATCAACAGCCTACAATAATATTTTACAACCAGTACAGGCACATTACAAACAAACATGTAAGATCAGCTCTTTACGACAATCCATTTCACCAGTGTCTTTTGATGTGACCAAATATACCAGTATTCCTCTCCCCTAATAGTTACAACGCCTCTGCAATTCCAGCAATAATCTGTTTTCCATACAATAGGATAGGTATTATGCTCCTGATCATAATCATATATAATTTAGTTGGTCTACACCTCTCTGATAGTCTTTCATATGCTGGATCAATCTCTAGACTCTGTTTTGAGTCTGCCATAGACTCACTTACTTACAGTCGTATGTTAGTATCTCACATTCAAGTTTTATTTTAAATAAAATGTTAAGAAAATCAATCTTACCACAGATGCAAGGAAATAACACAAGTAAACGATAACTCGGCAATAGAATATGGCACATTTTCGATCTGCCTGTGGTAAAGTGGGATGTTATAAATATTTATAGGGGACTTAGTGTACTGACTGAGATCAGCTGTGAAGGTATCTGTATCTAATAGGTGTAGTGTTTTACAGATAACCTTACTTGCTACCACATTATACCTCAGTCAGAATTATTCTGGAATATTGTGATGACTACGTTAAATGTCTAGGGTATGTATATGATGAAGTGTAAGTCACAACAACAACAGACAGATAAACAATTTACTTTATTCCACCACACTTGACAACACTGTGACACTCACACACATTTAACACTCTATAAGACTATCTTAAATAAGTCACTGGTAAAGTTTCAAATATAAATATGTATTAATTACTTTCACTAATATATATGTCCTGATTCAACTACAAAGTGAACCAGGAATCACAATCAATTTTAATTACAATTTATATGTACAGAATTTATCAATATGAACCTTGTAGTGACATATTTTATTAATATTATCCTATGTGTTGTCAGTTGTGTAGTAGTAATATGAGGTAATACTGGTTTTGTTTTTTCAAGCTATGTTGTTATTTGTCATCATGACTTCAAGTGTTTGTTTATCTTGGAAATAGTATGGGGAAAAGTTCACAGTTCCTATCAATTTAAACACTGTATTTTCCCTCTGTTTTATTATAAAGTCAGATTTTGAGGGGGGCATAATGTTGAGCTCCTCTGGCCACAGACGCTTATCTTTCGTGATGGCGGCAGGAAAAGACTCCTCTGCTCGATAGCCTCCCTGTGTTCTGGAGACACCTCACTGGTCACTATCTGGACCCAGGAGTATGTTGTCAGCCTCTAGATTCAGCAAAGCTCAGACCAGGTGCTGCTCAATAACTTTAGGACCACGGTCCCTGAAACAAGAAGGTTGTACCTCCTATTTCAGAACTAATTTATAATAAATTTCCAGACTTAACACAATACATAACAAACACTGAGTTCAGAGCGGTAGGCCAACTGCTATCTTCATCTGAAACAATTTTCACCAGTATACTCCTCCCTAATGGTTACTACGCCTCTGCAATTCCAGCATTATTTCTTTCTAGTCAATAAGATAGGTGTCAGTGTACTGTTTGGCAATTCCATGTAGTTTTACTTTCCTCCGACACCTTCTGTTCAGGTTGGAGCACTATATAGGCTTTACCTCATGTTCGCTACTGAACCACACATATCTACAGACATAAATTATCAATTTACATTCAATTTTCATTAAAAAGATATCAAATATTTCAAGCTTACCACAATTCATGGATAATACACAGTTACGTTGACTGGCAATGAATATAGCACAATTTCGATCTGCCGATGTCCCAGGCTTTTATTTAGAAAAATATGCACTGGCGCTCAACGCACTGGTTCTTTAGTAAGTTTATTTGAAAATGTGGTGCTGAACTAACGCTTCAAATTGCCTATATTGGCTGGTCTAACCAATCGAGCCATGTTTACACAAGCGTTTGAAAAAAAGTACTCCTACTCACGTTTCCCTAACAACAAAGAATCAATATTTATAGCCCGACTAATCGTGTTTAGCCTTACATTTACTTTCCGCCAATCAAATAGGAGGTAACATGGGGACCTATTTCCCGTACAATGGTGGTGTGAAAATCTGCCACTGAGCGATTCTGATTTTGGTGTTGTCTGACATCCCTCACTATTTCTTTTGGCTATAATTTGGTAATTCCTAGACTATTTGCGTAACCTTTAACATATTCTTTGTCAGCAAGTCCTAAGGAACCCAAATATATAAATGTAATGGGGCTAAGGGGCTGCGTTCAAAATATGTATTTTCTTCTACCTCCCGTTCACTTCGATCGATGTGGTGTCTGGGTACTGTAATGTTTTCAAACGTAAACCAGTATAATGTCATGTTTCCTAATAAGCGTTTTTCCGGTTTTTAAAACCTAACTCTCGTATGGGTAGTGTTTTTTATCACTGTCGATTTGAAAAAAAGTTAGTGCTTGTGGCCTTACACGCGTGTTAGGGGTGGCATTAATTGTGTATCGCGAGACTGTGGTAGTATTGCCTGCGTTCCGGCTTTCAGCCCCTCCCTTTCTTTCTATCCTTAGTCCATCTGTCTTTCGTTTATGGTAACTTAGTGTATAAAATGACATGAATGGAATATTAAATATAGGTCAGCTTGCGTATCTCAAGGTTTTTCTTAGAAAGGCAGTACAGGTTTTATCGTAGAAAGCGGGTATTGAAGCAGTAGGCTTTTACTATCAACGTGAAACGTTACAATTTGCAGACGAAGGAGAAAACAAGGGGGATTTCGAGTACAGTCATTGTGACAGCACTGTTCTTTACCATTCTTCTTTCCTTTTATTAAATTTATTTGTTAGGCTTTACATTTACGTTTTAATTTATATATGTGGATTATAATTTCACACGACACTGCCCTATGTCCAGGCTTTTCCTATGTTAGAAAATTCTCCGCCTGCTCTCATCGATCTTGCTTTACACAAAATTTCTTGAAATGGCAGTGAACAGTCCCCGTTTCGGGCCAATATCTACTGCTTTGTCCAATGGGGCCATGTTTACATTTATTTTTGAATCTATCGTTTCAAATAACAACTCCCAATATGTTTCCAAGGCAAATATATTTTTAGTTTTAGGTCAACCAATCATACTTCGCCTTCCTTTAAAATCCAACCAATCAGATATCCCGTACCTTTTAACCTCATTTACCCAAAGTCGTTTTTTTCAAAACATGCCATAAAAAAATAAGCAGACATGATCTCTCTCCTGACAGTCTGGTCGGATCTACTATAGTATTATGGCTATAATTAGTTAATTAATGGACTACTTGCGTAACTACTACCATATTCTTTGTCAGCAAGTCCTACGGTACACGATTATATGATTTATAAGGGGCTAGTTAGCTTGGTTCAGAAGTACATTTTTTATTTTCTATGTTAGTTTTTTTTTATTTTTAGTCTACTACCCGTTCAATTCTTTTCCATGTGCTGTCCTCTCTATTTACGTGATAATTACGTCCTTTGAAATAAGAGCTAAAGTTGTTTTTGTGACACGAGTTGTCTACATGTTCTAACCTTTTCCTCGTATTTTTGGGAATCGCCCTAGGCAAGGCTTTTGCGCGTTGGTTTTATTTTTAGAAACGATGTTAGTCGCGATTAGCATTTGAGGCCATTTATCACCCTCTCTCTCCCCCTTTTACTATATATTCTATCACCGAGGCAATTATTGTTTGAACTTTGGGAAAAAGTGTTAGGTTTTATCCAAGGTCAAATTTGAAAAATACAGTACCCTCCATTCGGCTATAAGGCTTAGCAAAACCCGCATATTAACTGGCGTGGGCGAACAAGATGCTGGACTCAATTTTTATTTTCTATCTTATTTTGACTTTACGCACTATCTTGTTAAATTATAATTTAGATATTTGTATTTAGAATTCCGTCACACATCTCCCCAATTTAGAACAGACTACCTAATGTCAGTTCATAATTCGAAATACACATAGATAAATTTATTCAGCATGCCTAGTGACTATTCTGATTTTCATCGTACGGGTGTCTACTTAAAAAGTCTGCACCGACATTGGTTTTTCCGGGAATATATTCTATGCTAAACTGGTATGGCTGTAGGAGCAACGACCAACGTAATAATCTAGCATTTTCATGCTTAGCTTGTGACAGAAATACGAGTGGTTTATGATCTGTCTGGAGCTTAAATGATTTTCCATAGAGATAGATCTGGAACTTTTTTATACCCCAGATGACAGGGAGACATTCTTTTTCACTTGTTGAATATTTTTGTTCTGCTGTATTCAACTTACGGCTAGCATAAGCAACTGGGGTTAATTCCCCATCAAGTGCATTTGACCTTTGTAATAGAGCTGCCCCCAATCCGACGTTATTCGCATCCGTTCTTAAAACAAACTCTTGACTTAAGTCAGGCAATTTCAAGATAGGTCTGCTTGTGAGCCTTTCCTTCAATTCTTGATAGGCTAATTCACACTGCGCCGTTTACGTAATTCTATCAGAATTTCCTTTGCGCGTTAAATCAGTCAACGGAGCACATATGGAGTTAAAGTTTTTAATATACTTTTGGTAGAAACCACATAATGAGACGAAAGATCGCACATCTTTTTTTGTCTGTGGTCTCGGAGCTTTTTTTCAATTTCTCCAAGTTCTTGGGGTCAGGGGTCATGTTTCCCCGAGATACTGTGTGTCCCAAGAATTCAAGCTCTTTACATCCAACACAACATTTGGTCGATCTAGCGGTCAAATTTGCCTCTCTAAGTCGATCAAACAACATATTTAGAGAGTTAATGTGTTCCTCAAATGTTTCAGTAGCTATTAGAATGTCATCCATGAAATTTGTGATGCATGGATTATTCAGGGGATCCAACAATTTTCTCATCATTCTAGAGAACACACTCGGCGCATTTTTCAATCCAAATGGCAACATATTAAATTCATAATGTCCGTCCGAGGTGCTAAAGGCTAAATAAGGTCTAACCTCAGGCTTTACTGGAATCTGATAGTAGCCTTTGCTCAGATCCACCTTAGAGAAATATTTAGCTTTATTCAGCCTGGCAAACAGCTGATTTGTATCCAGTAACGGATCCACCTGACCTTCTGTGACAGCATTCAGTTTCCTGTAATCTATACACAGCCTGAGTTCTCCAGAGGGTTTTCTTAACAGAACCACACTGGAACTGTAGGGAGATTCACTGTGCGAGATAATCCCTTCTCTCAACAGATAATCTATCTCCTCCTTTAAAGATTTTTCTTTAGCGAAAGGAATCGTATAGGCTCTCATACAGATTGGTGTTGGGTCTATAAGTTTCATATCATATTCTAATAAGTTTGTATGCCCCGGTCTGTCCGTTAGCACATCTGTATGATTATCTAGAACCTGTTGAACTCTCTCCCTCTGATTTTTCGTTAAATGTGTACTGACTTTTACCTGCGCAGCAGTCTCACAGGGATGTAAGGGATATTCATGAGAGGTGAGTGGTTCCTTTTTCATTTCCATTGCAAAACATACAAGGTCAGTAAGTGTGTCTCTTCCTGGTTTTCTCTTTCCAAATATTTCTTCAGAAGATTCACATGATAGATTTTCTCTTTCCCCTTCTTATCTATCTTATAATTTGTTCTAGACACCTTCTCTAGAACTGTATATGGACCTTGCCATCCAATTTGCAACTTGTTACTGCTGCTGGGTAAAAGAAGAAGCACCTTCTCCCCCACAGCTAAGTTTCTGTCCTTCGCTTTCTTATTATAATAGGCAGCATGCTTTTTCCTGGCTTGTCTCAAATTTTCATTGGCAAGTTTCCAGCCAGTTTTAAGACGAGTGGTCAGCTCGTTCACATATTGATATGATGAAGTAATATTTTCTTCTGCCTTTTCATCGGTCCATGTCCTTAACAGGGCTTCTAATGGACCTTTTATTGGCCTCCCAAATAACAGGGTTGCGGGTGCCATCCCGGTTGAACTATGGGGTACCTCCCGATAAGCAAAGAGGGCGGCGTGAAGGTACTGGTCCCATGTATCTGGTTTTTCATGTGCCAACTTCCTCAGGATCGAAATGAGTGTCCCGTTGAACCTTTCCACTTGGCCATTTCCTTGGGGATGGTGCGGGCTACAATGAAAGTGTTTGGCTTGAAAGATCCTGAAAACTTCTTCCGTTAGTTTCCCCTTGAACTGAGAGCCATTATCAGTCAAGATTTGGTTGGGAAAGCCTAACCTTGTGAAGATTGTGAGTAATGCCTCTGCCACATGTTTTGAATCGATTGATGACAGGGCTACCGCCTCTCCCCACATAGAACAAGTGTCCACCAGAGTCAGAATATAACTGTTCCTCCTCTTGGTCCGAGTGAGAGGTCCCACAATGTCCACTGCAACTCTCTCAAAAGGTGTTCCCACTATGGGCATTTCCCCTAGAGTTGCTGGAGCAGTCCAATGCTTTGGAGCTACCCGTTGGCACTCTGGACAGGATTTTACATATCTCTTTATGTCCTCAGTTATTCCTGGCCAGAAATAATGACAAGCTATACGCTGTCCTGTTGCGCTGATCCCCATATGACCACTGAAGGGAATCGCATGCCCTAGTTCCAACACTTTAGTCCTATATGAAATGGGAAGGACCAGCTGTCCGTGACCATTGGATCCAGTTCCAGCCTTCCTGTAAATCAATTTGTTTTTCATATAGAAATCTCCCTTGCCTGGAGGTGTATGACATTTGGGCAATTTCTTAAAACAAGGCTTGAGGGTCTTATCCTCAGCCTGTGCCTTCCTCATCTCATCTGGATGAGTATTTATTGGATTATCCTCCTCCTTTTTAGACTGTGATCTGGTCTGCACTGTTGCCATGATCACAGGTCTCTTGGAATTCCCCAAGAAGACATATCTACACCCCAATATCAGAGGGTAGATTGGTTCATTTATCACTGCTGCTTTTATGATTCCTTCCACATATCGCGTTTTCACATGTATCCGGGCGATGGGAAGTGTCATGGTCGCTACGTCCTTGGTTGCAGCTTGAATCTCCACTGTTTCTGTGGTATATTGATCTGCTTGCACCAGGTGAGAACTCACAACTGAATCATAATCCAATCCAGTATCATACAAACACCTTATGGTGACCCCATTACATATTACATCTTCACACACTGGGGGGTGATAAGGTTCCTGCTGTTCAGTAGGGTTGGCCTTGGTTCCCTTCTTCCCAGATTTCATTGCAGCAAAATTAGGAGGTTTCTTTCTACAATTTTCAGTGTTATGGTTGTCCATCCGACAATTTTTACAATACCTCTTTCCCTGGTTAAAAGGTTTTCTATCATCATATTTCCTTTCATTGAATTGTGAGGTTTTATTTTTAAAATCATGGCGTGGCCTGTCAAACTGTTGCTTACCTTTGTTCTGTTCTCTATTATCAAACCTATTAAAGTTTTGTGGTGCCTTAAAATTTTCCCCTTGTTTCTTTTTATTACCAGCTACCTCTGCTTGGGCTGCCTGATACCTCTCAGCGACATTGAGTAACTCCCCCAGCCTCTCTGCACCTTGTTCCATGAGAAACTTTCTCAGGTCTGGAGCCATGGACTCTCTTAGTTGCTCAATAAGGATCATTTCCTTAAGATCTTGGGTTTTCCCCAGAGAAGTCCATTTCTCCAAGTAGGTCTCTAACCGTGCAGAGAACTGGTGATAAGTCTCACCCGACAGTAGTTTGGCATTCCTAAATCTTTTTCTATAAAAGTCCCCATTCTTTTCATATCTTAACAAAAGAGCCTGCTTTAGCATGTCATAATTGTCCTGATCATCCCTGCTCATCTTGGCAAAAACTTCATAAGCTGTACCACGAAGCCCTTGTGATAACTTTAGGCTCCACCTTTCTCTCTCTAAACCATACGTGGTAGCCAAAAGTTCATATCTATTTAGGTAACTTTCTATGTCATCGTCTTTCTCAACAAAATGGTCTAAATGAAAACTCATAGCTGAGGTTGAGGCTCCCTGACTAGCAGTGGCATCTGAGGTAAAGGGACCGGCACCATTTTCAGGAGCATGGCTTTGAAACTTAAACTCCCTTAGTCGTAACTCATGTTCCCTTTGTAATCTCTTCTCCTCCTTTTCTGCTTCCCTTTCTGCAGAATGTCTTCTTTCCTCAGCTTCTCTGTCTGCAGCTAATCTCTTTTCTTCTCTTTCTGTAGCTAATCTCTTTTCTTCTCTTTCTGCAGCCAGTTTCCTTTCCTCTGCCTCCAACTTTTTTGCTTCAGCCTCAATCTGCAGCCTCTTAATTTCTTTTTCAGCCTCTAACTTTCTTTCTGCTTCAAATTTTCTTTCTTCACGTTCAATAAATTTGTCACTTTCAGTTGTGACATAAGCAATCATAATTTGCCCCTCCATTCCCAGTTCTTTAGCAGCCTGCACAGCAGCAGATCGAAACTTTGCCAGATCAGCCATTTTATACTATGCAAACCTTTAAAATTTCTAACTAGACAAATTTCTAATTATAACTAACAATTTCTAATTATAACTAAGAACAACCACAGGCACTGATAGCTCAACCACTATTTCATTTCCACCAAAGGAATACTTTTAGTTTTATACTATTGGTAATTACAAATCCCTGGAGCAAGCCACCCAATATAACTGGTGCTATGAGAAATTCAATCCCCAGGAGCGAGACCCCAATATATGTGGTGGGTTTGTGTTACGGTGTTATTTTAAATGACGGCGTCTGCTGGGGTTTAGCCATGCGCAACGTTTAGGGGTCATTAACATTTATAGAATATGTCGATATTTTACGGTATACTGAACGCGAAATATATGCGGAGATTATGACGCATTCGCGTTGGGAAGGTCACGCTGGGTGACTTGGTTACATGGCCCTTGTTACGCTATCCGTCAAGCAAGAAGGTCGTGTCTTGTATTTCTTCCAAGGAAAAAAGGCAGAGTATATAGCCTATATTATATAGATGAATTGATGTAGAACTCAGGGTCAGTTCGGATATTAATCTAAGTATGAGATTAATTAAATCAAATTAAATGATGGAAGGAGAATCGCATTATGATTCAAATTGTAGCTGTCAAGAACTCATGTGCTCATTTCTGGCTGTTGATTACAACAAAGCACGTATATAGCCACGATGTTCATCTGACATATTGTTTTGACACGGACGGACATGAATACTATGCATGTAAATTTCTAATGAACTATATCTGGATGTATATCTACGTGAATGTCTTATGTGTGAACTGTAAATAAATTCATGGACTCTGAATTGAGGACTTTATCACATCGATACGTTACAGCTATTTGCTGCATTTGCCAATGTGATGATTATGCAAATGAAGAACTCTTCTGATAAGAAAAATAGGTATATATAATGATGAGCTCCGAAGGGAACGAATGTATTCTTGGACATTCAACAAATGATGAATCAATATAACGTTGACCCTTACTCCAAGATGATAACGGACGAAGCACGCATTCGCGATTAAACAAAATACATAACCAGCTCTAAACCAGCTCAGCCTTATCGGCCTCCCCTATATAAACCGACTTTATCAGCTGGCGGCCAGATGTGGCGTGGATAATTTCAAAGATTACCGAATTGAAAGAACTAAATTCCTTTCGAGCGAAAATGAACACTTTTTGTATCTACACCGATGACGTCACACCCCCTTGACAACAGGATGAATCAGCTGTAGTGATGGCAGCCGCCTTTCAACGTCTTTGAAGAAAATTATTCATAAACGCTTAATCGAACATTGGAGAATAGATTCAATCAACATGAGCATGAAATATAAGTCCTACTGTCCGTTGGCGAAGCAAGCATTGTATGAATCTATCGAGGCAAAAAGATAAGTAACTTATTTGAAGGTTACAATAAGTTAATCCTATTTGTCCAATAACGCCATGTTCTTTTTTTTTCTTTGTATCCATGTTAAATATTGTTTCTGTCTTTTTACATGTAGTGGGAGGTAGGATGGGAATCGGAATTGAACTTATGGCTTTTCGAAACTGGTTTAAGTACATGGGAGCAACGTCAAGCTCAATTCCGATCGTTCCTTAAGGCCGTGAATTAATCGCATTTCGCGAAGAAACGCGTCGGAGATCGGTGATTGTTTCTGAGTTCGGACCTGCATTAATTCACCTTGCATGTTAGGTGTATAGTCATGTTTATAACTGGTGTATTCTAGTGTATTTAGTTCTAATTTTTATTCAGTTACAGTCATATGTTCGTAATCTATCCTGTTTATTCTAATCTGGCTATCTTTAATTTTATTTAAATGTATTGTATTAACGTCAAATGAGTCCTGTGACGTCATCATTCATAGTACCAAATATGTTCGTTTCCTCAGTTAACCTTCACCCTTCTACATTTCCGGTTAGTACACTTGGTTTTATAATATCATTTATTTTTGTGAAAATGTCACTTTTGTATTGTGCTACTGTTCTGTAATCCTTGGTTAACCCATTGTATTGTTTGTATTCATTTCATCCATTTATAAATTTAATATTAATGCTATAATTTCTTCATTAATAAATAGTGTAGATGAATATTATTAAATTTTTTTTGAGTTTAAGGAGGAATTAGGGACTTTGCACCAATTTGCAGTGGTGGTCCTAGAAATGGGCAATGCACTTTCTAGCTCATGATTATGGCATAATATATAATGATTAATTAATTATAACTTTATAACAAATTTAAGACATATTAAATATAAATTAGTACACTTTCTCAGTACTACATTGGGAACTTGGTGACAATTAAGATTAAATAACCTAATTATTTAGGAACAATACCCATAATTATTATGTAATATTAATATTAAGTGCATGATATAATTTCAGCACCTTATATAACTATCTTATAACTATTTTATGATAGATATTAGCGGGTATATAATATATATATATATATATTTATAATATTTATATATAGCACCTTATACAAATTTATATATTATATATATATATATATATTTTTACAAAATATTATAGATTGTGGAACTTGTAAATAACAGTACGTGAATACTACAATTTCTTATATTAATTATTCATTCGTTGAGTAATTATAATTATCTACATAGATTCTAGTGGTGATTACAAGACATAAGTAATTGAATACTTAAATAAATTAACTTCAAGATGCTTAACTTAGACTATTTTATTAAAAATGGTAAGGATTTTGGAAAAAAAGGAGAACTTCTCGAGGCTTATGCATTGGCTGAATTTACAAAATATAAGGCAGAAGAGGAGGAAAAGAAAGCTATTGCTAAGGCAGAAGAGGAGGAAAGAAAAGCTATTGCTAAAGCAGAGAGAGAAGAATTAAGACAAGAAGAAGAAAGAAAGCAAGAGATGAAATCCTACGGATTGAAGAAGAGAATAAATTGAAACGACAAGAAATCATATTGCAGCAAGAAATGGAATTGCAACGGCTTAAATTGGAAACAGCAAAACTTAATTCGCAGGGTGCTGCAGCAAACCAAAATGATAATGCTCAATCGGGATCTTCTTCCAACCGACTTAAGGGCAATTATTACTTTAAACTACCACCATTCAGATTACACGTGGATGACCTATCATCATGGCTGGCGCGCTTTGAGGATATATGTAAGGTCAATAACCTTGACAAAACTGCATGGGCACTTAAACTTAAGGAATTTCTGGATGGCGAACCTGCAAGTGCAGCACAAAATATTGATCCTACATTAGCCACAGACTATGAGGCCATTAAGACTTTGTTATTACGTCGTTTCCATTTGAACGAAGAGGCATGCAGATTACGTTTCAAAAGTTTGTTGCCAGATAACAATAAAGATTTCACAGGTTTTATTGCTAACATACGCAATACTTTTAACAGATGGGTTGAACTGGCAGGTGTCAACAAATCTTACGACAAGTTAGTCGATTTGTTATTGAGGGATAAAGTGTTATCTTCTGTCAGCCCACCATTCTTTGCTTATCTGCAAGAACGGAAACCAGAAACTATTGATGAGTTAGAAAAAATTTCTTTAAATTACTGCAACGCTCATCCGAATGCTGACATCTCTGGCTCGTTAATAAGAGAACCACTTCCTGTAGCCTCCAATATGGCATATCATAGTAATAACAAACCAAGAACACACAGTGTAGACAGAGGTAGGTTCAAAGGAAACTATGACATTAATTTTCATAAGGGACAAAATAACTTTAACAATAACTATAATAGAGGAAGACAACAAAACAGAAATTATTCACCTCAGTCAAGATACAACAGTAATCCACGTAACTCAAGTTATAATCGGTCATATCAATATAATAATGGTAACAATTGGAAGAATAGCGATAATTATAACTCGAGACATCGAGATAACAATTACAATAGACGACAACGGGATAATTCAACTAATTATTCTCGTAATCGTTCTCATTCTCGTGGATCTTCACATTATAACCATAATACCGGGGCAGCAGTTACAAATGATATCACCCCTAAGGTTCAGGTTCCACCTAACGATAATACAATGAATTCTTCTGCTGCATGCTTTGCTATTAATTATAACGTGGCGAATAGTTGCCCACAATGCAATCTTATTTTTCAGAAGGCAAAGGAGACAGTACTAAACTGCGGACACATTCTACCAGAAGTAGGTCTTGCAGCCAATGATGGAACAGGCTCTCTGATTTTTAACAGAGGGATAGTTAATGGTTCTATAGTTTCTGTATTGAGAGATTCGGGGTCCACAACCATTGGAGTGCGACAGTCGCTTGTACATCCTAGCTGTGCAACGGGGGAATATGTCCGTTGCATGACTTTTGGGGGAACTATTGAGTTTTACCCCACAGCTATTATCCATGTTAAAACACCTTTTTTCACAGGGAACGTGAAGGTATGCATGCTTCAGAATCCAATTGCAGATCTGATGTTGGGACGCATCCATGGTAGTAAGGATTGTTCCCCACAGGAAATTGAGGAATGGGAATTAAATAATGTGCAATCTTATTGCAATGCTAACGCTGTCATTGCAATGGCTACATTACGGGCCAACAAAATGAATACACGTGGCACAGTTTTCTCTAATTTCAGTCTCAGTACGATTCTGGAAATCGATGAGGAAAAGGATAAGACTCTCCTACAGGATAAAAATGATACTAAAATACCAGCCCATCCTAAGAAAATTAGAAAATCATTTCGAGGCAGATATGCCTTTTCTCGAAAGAGTGCCGCCAAGTCGGAAGATAGATGTTGGCGACAGGATCATATTAACAGTGATCTGAATAAAATTGTTGAAAACGGGAAAAGAAAAGATGCACCGAACAAGGGTAATGATGGTGGAGTTCTTATGAACTTAACTAATAAAATTATGACAAATAAATATGTCAATCACTATGAGACATCATCTCAAAAGACTACCAGATCCAAAAGATTAAATAGAAGAACTATTTATCACGTTAGTGACACTGATCCCACTTACATTGGGAAGGTTGCATATTCTCGCACCGTGTTAGTGCGCAATCTGCCACAAGGTACCAGATGGCAGGCACTTAGTAATTTCTTTAATGACACGGCAGACGTTATGTTTGTACAGTTGTTGTCACCTACCAATGACAGGTATGGTGAAGCTATGGTTACATTTCGTAACAACAAAGATGCTCGGATGGTGATCGAGCGTGATAATGGTGTTTATTTTCACCACCATTCTTTGAGATTGAAATTAGTACCTGATTCTGCGTCACGCAGATAACAGGATACTGTAACCATATTCGTCACATCTTTGATGACTCAGCATTGTCAGTCATCATTTCTTGACTTTCTTAATCATCTATCCTAATATAGATTGATTTATAGATTTTTTTTTCTTTTTTTTTTTCTCGAAAAAAAAACATTTTTGATTCTTAACATCTTTAAATTTGTACACATGTTTTCTGTCTTATTTGTTTTTTTTTACCATGCCTACAAGAAACAGTAATATCGTTATTGGTATTAACTATGCTCAGCCCAATACAGCATAGGTTTGCTTGTCATCTATCACGGCTGTCCTGTCATCGTTACTAAAGAAGAACATGCCTTTAAGGATAAATTGGACAGACGAATGTGACAAAACTTTTCGCACTATTTTAAAAATTTTTTCATGCCCACCTGTTTTAAGATTACCAGATGCTTCTAAAAAGTTTGTTCTACGTACAGATGCGAGTAATTACGGACTCGGGGCTTGTCTACTCCAATATCATGATGATGTCCTTCACCCTGTACTTTACATCTCACGCAAGCTGAAACCTCCGGAGACTAAATATTCGACTGTAGACCGAGAATTGCTCTCCGTAATCTGGGCAATTACCAAGTTAGAAAAATTTCTGCTGGGATCTCCATTTCTGATCCAGACTGATCAGAAATCTGTGGCAGCATTACGTCGTTCAAACCATAAAAGTGCTAAACTTGCACGATTTGCTATTACGTTGCAACCATACGAGTTTGAAATACAGTCGATACCTGGAACTGAGAACGTCATAGCCGATACGTTGTCCAGACATCCTACGGATTCTGAATAAATATTACAATTTCAAGAAAATGTTCTGACTGATCAAGCATTACATTTGCAATTAACGGTATTAATTCCACGTCAGAATATACAACACTTCATTTGGACTTCCTACTTAAATAAGGACATTTCGAAATAAACTATTTTAATCAAAATATCAAGTTTTACGGATCGTTTGAAAATTTGGACTTCAATTCCACTTTGGGTATCACTCATTTCGATTGAAAACTGTTAAAAAGGAACAATCTCTGATGTAGAAGGGACAGATACGTTGATGACTTATTCAATTTACTTTCAAAGTTTAATAAAGGAACTAACGAGGATTGGATAATCATATCATAATTCGATAATATGAACCTTGTTTCTTAATGAACTTTCATACAAGTCAACAGGATATAACAACGATTGGATCTTCATGTCCGATATTGTTAAATTTTCTAGTTATTAAATTAATATATAATAAAATAAAGTTAAAGTGTGATGAAATAAAAAAATAAAATATACAAAGAAAAGATGAAACAAAATAATATCACACCAATTAATATTTTAATTAGTGTAATTATTAAGGTAATAGATATTAGATTATGACATTTCATATTTATAGTTAAAATGTATGAATTTTCTTTTGTTCTTTTCTTCTGATTGCGTTAATTTAATTAGGTATCTATCCTTACACTTCATTTTCACACGCATTCTAATTTAATGTATACTTTAATATTTGGTTTTAATTGTCCGTACTTCTCAATTTTTATTTCTTTTACTCTCTTATACTATTTCTCATTCTCTTCAATTAGATAGTAATTAGTTAGTACCATACGTACATACTATAATTAATTATTTTAATTTTAGTTAGTTAGAATAATTTTAATAACACCTCACATTATTAGTTAGTCGATACATACAACAAATTAATTAGTTAATTAGTTAGTGACAGTGACATTTCCTTGTTTAATATAAGTTATATGTATGATATGACGTTGATTTTATTATAAGATATTACTGACATGACCACGACACTGTTCTAGATAGAACATCGTAGGTCATACGTCGGGTTTTGTTAAATTTTTGATAATTTGATTAATATTATTCAAAAAAAAAAAAAATCTATCTAATAGATTTTTTTCTCCCCCCCCCCCCCCCCCCCCCCCCCCCCCCCTGACAGGAAATCTGTTACGGTGTTATTTTAAATGACGGCGTCTGCTGGGGTTTTAGTCATGCGCAACGTTTAGGGGTCATTAACATTTATAGAATATGTCGATATTTTACGGTATACTGAACGCGAAATATATGCGGAGATTATGACGCATTCGCGTTGGGAAGGTCACGCTGGGTGACTTGGTTACATGGCCCTTGTTACGCTATCCGTCAAGCAAGAAGGTCGTGTCTTGTATTTCTTCCAAGGAAAAAAGGCTGAGTATATAGCCTATATTATATAGATGAATCGATGTAGAACTCAGGGTCAGTTCGGATATTAATCTAAGTATGAGATTAATTAAATCAAATTAAATGATGGAAGGAGAATCGCATTATGATTCAAATTGTAGCTGTCAAGAACTCATGTGCTCATTTCTGGCTGTTGATTACAACAGCGCACGTATATAGCCACGATGTTCATCTGACATATTGTTTTGACACGGACGGACATGAATACTATGCATGTAAATTTCTAATGAACTATATCTGGATGTATATCTACGTGAATGTCTTATGTGTGAACTGTAAATAAATTCATGGACTCTGAATTGAGGACTTTATCACATCGATACGTTACAGCTATTTGCTGCATTTGCCAATGTGATGATTATGCAAATGAAGAACTCTTCTGATAAGAAAAATAGGTATATATAATGATGAGCTCCGAAGGGAACGAATGTATTCTTGGACATTCAACAAATGATGAATCAATATAACGTTGACCCTTACTCCAAGATGATAACGGACGAAGCACGCATTCGCGATTCAACAAAATACATAACCAGCTCTAAACCAGCTCAGCCTTATCGGCCTCCCCTATATAAACCGACTTTATCAGTTTGATGTTAATACAGTTTGTTGTTAAGAAATCTTAGTGTACTGAATGAGGTCAGCTGTGAAGGTCCCTGAATATAATAAATATTAGAGTAAATTTCCAGGGCACCTTTCTACTACCGCCACTATGATCTCATTCAGACTTATTCTAGATAGACTGTAAGATGACTACGTTTGGTGTTTAGGGTTATGAAATGTTAGTGTAAGGTTGCATTAACCAACTAAACATATAAACAATTACACAATTATTTTATTATCTAATACAACACAACAGTACCACGACAATCACATACGAACTACACTTTAAAAGACCATCTTTAGTAAGTCAGTGACTGAAAGTTTGGTAAAGTTAATGTTTTTTCAGTTTATTGTCCTGAATCTAATTTATTTGGAATCAGGACTGTCAATCAAACGTGAAATCATAGAAATTAATTTCATCAATCAATTTATACAATGGATCTTCTGTCCATAATACACATATTATTATTATATAAGGGTGTAGTGTATTTTCTAACTGAGGTGACTTCTAGTATACACTGGTAGATTGTTTATTATCATCATCACTGCATGTTGTTTGTAAGTTTCTGTGGACACTGATGGAATGTTTATATCACTAGTCCCAGTCTCTTATTTTTAATATAATGTTAGTTGAGCGATCAGGTGCCGAACATGCACCTATCTTTGTAATATAATGTAGGAATCTTCCTGCACTTCGCTGAACGACAACCTTCAGCTCCCACTTCTTCAAGAATGATGGTGGTCTACAGTTGTCTCCGCAAAAGGCAAGACTGTGGTATGAATATATCGGCCCACTGTAGTCTGGCACCAGTTATTGACAGCAACCACAAACCTCTGAAATCAGAAGGATATGCCTCCTTCGTAATCAACAGCCTACAATAATATTCAACAATCAGTACAGGCACATTACAAACAAACATGTAAGATCAGCTCTTTACGACAATCCCTTTCACCAGTTTCTTTTGATGTGACCAGGTATACTAGTATTCCTCTCCCCTAATAGTTACAACGCCTCTGCAATTCCAGCAATAATCTGTTTTCCATACAATAGGATAGGTATTATGCTCCTGGTGATAATCAAATATAATTTAGTTGGTCTACGCCTCTCTGATAGTCTTTCATATGCTGGATCAATCTCTAGACTCTGTTTTGAGTCTGCCATAGACTCACTTACTTACAGTCGTATGTTAGTATCTTACATTCAAATTTTATTTTAAATAAAATGTTAAGAAAATCAATCTTACCACAGATGCAAGGAAATAACACAAGTAAACGATGACTAGGCAATAGAATATGGCACATTTTCGATCTGCCCTATGTCCAGGCTTTTCCTATGTTAGAAAATTCTCCGCCTGCTCTCATCGATCTTGCTTTACACAAAATTTTCTTGAAATGGCAGTGAACAGTCCCAGTTTCGTGTCAATATCCACTGCTTTGTCCAATGGGACCATGTTTACATTTATTTTTGAATCTATCGTTTCAAATAACAACTCCCAATATGTTTCCAAGGCAAATATATTTTTAGTTTTAGGTCAACCAATCATACTTCGCCTTCCTTTAAAATCCACCCAATCAAATATCCCGTACCTTTTAACCTCATTTACCCAAAGTCGTTTTTTCAAAACATGCCATAAAAAATTATAAGCAGGCATGATCTTTCCTGACAGTCTGGTCGGATCCACTATAGTATTATGGCTATAATTAGTTAATTAATGGATTATTTGCGTAACTATTACCATATTCTTTGTCAGCAAGTCCTAAGGTACACGAATATACAATTTATATGGGACTAGTTGGCTTGGTTCAGAAGTACACAGTTTTTTTTTCTATGTTAGTTTTTTATTTTTAGTCTACTACACGTTCAATTCTTTTCCATGTGCTGTCCTCTCTATTTACGTGATAATTACGTCCTTTGAAATAAGAGCTAAGGTTGTTTTAGTGACACGAGTTGTCTACATGTTCTAACTTTTTCCTCGTATTTTAAGAATCGCCCTAGGCAAGGCTTTTGCGCGTTGGTTTTATTTTTAGAAACGATGTTAGTCGCGATTAGCATTTGAGGCCATTTATCACCCTCTCTCTCCCCCTTTTACTATATATTCTATCACCGAGGCAATTATTGTTTGAACCTTGGGAAAAAGTGTTAGGTTTTATCCAAGGTCAAATTTGAAAAATACAGTACCCTCCATTCGGCTATAAGGCTTAGCAAAACCCTCATATTAACTGGCGTGGGCGAACAAGATGCTGGACTCAATTTTTATTTTCTATCTTATTTTAACTTTACGCACTATCTTGTTATATTATAATTTAGATATTGTATTTAGAATTCCGTCACAGTGATGATGATTGTGATGATTATGATGGATGTGATGATGATAATCATTATGATGATGATTGTGATGATGATGATCGTGATGATGATTGTGATAATGATGATCATGATGATGATAATTGTGATGATGATAATGATTGTGATGATGATAATAATGAAGATGATGATTGGGATGATGATAATCATGATGATGATAATCATGACGATGATAATTGTTTATGATGATAATGATTGTGATAATTATGATCATGATGATTGTGATGATGATAATGATGATAATGATGATTGTGATAATGTTAATCATGAATGATGATGATTGTGTCTGTCATATGCCAGAATGCATGTCTCTGCGAACAGCATTCTTGTCCATTTGTCTGTCCCGCGCACCTTTCTTTCTTCTTCCCCCTTCCCTTCTTTCGCTCCGCTTGAAGTATGGAGCCACCACAGTGGTTGGTCTCCCTGTAAGACACCTACATCAAACCACATGCTCTCACAGTGATAGTTTCTGTAGCAATCTGTTTTACACGATGGTGTTGCCAGCCTCATGCACAACATCTTATCATGATAAGATCTTACGTCATGCCTGCGGGAACAGTCCATCTATTCTTTTGTCGGGCGCTTCAGAGACACCCCCCTTCCCCCGCCTTGAAACTACGCAGAGCATGCATTTACTCTTCCCCTGTTTTCTTGTACATGGGACAGCCCATTTAGTAATATATCACTGAACACATAAAGATCACGTCTGTTGTTTTTCTGTTGTCTTGTTTTCTACTTGTTTTTTATTCACGAGTGCCTGAAAACATACCTTTATGTGTGTGTAATATTTATTTAAGGTATATTATTGGACAACCCGTTTAATCTTGATATCTGGCCATGCTTGCTATTAACGCAGGGGCTCCGAACCTGGGGTACGCTTGCTCCCAGGGGGTATTCAAAACTTGTCAAAGAGGTACAAGGGGGGGGGGGGGGGATGTGGTAAATAACAATATTTATTCATTCTTCATCATGCTTCAGGCTCTCCCCCTGAGCTAAGCCTTCTACAAACTTATGCCAGGTCTTCCTGCCCCGTGTCATCAGCTCAAGGTTTTTCCATGTATGTTGTCATCCCCTTCATGTCTGTCTCTAGTTTATCTCTCCACATGTTCTTTGGTCTCCCCTACTTCTGTTTTCTTGGGGCGGTTTCAGTACAAGGACTCCCCTAGTAGTTCTATCAACAGGTTTCTTCAGCGTGCGCTCTATCCATCTCCAGCTCCGCCTTCTCATTTCTTGTTCCACTGGCACGTGTCTGTTATTAAGACATTAGTTCCACATTAGTGACCTTGTCATACCATTTCAATCCTTCTATTTCACACAAGCACCCGTTTATGAAAGTCTGTAGCTTTTTGGTTGTTGTTTTTGTTGTTCTCTATGTTTCAGAGCCATACAATAGGACTGACCTGACATTTGAGTTGAAGATTCTGGTTTCTGTGTTGGACCTTCTTCTTCTTCGTTAGCCCTCAGACTTCTACATTAATGACTCTAATAACAAGCAGTAGTCAACTCAAGGTTAATGACGTCACCAAACAGTTGTTCGTGGACAGAAGTGGGTTGTAGGCATATACCACTCCGTTCACTGCTGTATATTGGGCTAGACTGCAGCATGTTCGGCTGTCATGGGGCCGGTGCCATAGGAGCAGAGATCTGTAGAACCAATCCTGTACTTGTGATATAGATGGTACCTCAACCTATTGTGACCAGTATGTAAGCGGACAATGATGGTCTGATCTCGCCTAGATAGCTGGTGATAAACATCATCTTTTATGTGACCTGGGTGTTCTCTGTCCCATTTGGACTTGAATATGGCTTTTATAGTTGTTTTATCCAGTTGTCCCTATATCGGTTTGTTGCAGGGTTCCCCCTTCTTTAGAGCAAGTTTATCTGCCTCTTCGTTGCCTGAAAAGTTGCAATATATAAAAATGGCTGGTATCCACTGGACTGTGCATTTTTTGAAGCATTTGGCCAGGCTTTCAAGTGAGTTTATCAGATCTTTCAATCCTTAGCATTGTGGTTATTCAAGGCTGTTAATGTGTTGGACCTGATTCCTTTTCATCACCATATGTTTCCCAATTAAATGAAAGCTTGTCTAGCCTTTTACATTCTTACTTTAATATCATTGTCTTTGTCTATATTTCTGACAAGGCATATGAAGTATTCTACATCTTGTTGATAGCGATATTATCTTTTTAAAATATTCCACAAGTTGTAGTGTTAGTGAAAAAATAGTTTTGAGAAACGCACAGGAAGCGGACTGTTGGGTGATAAAAAACAGAATCTGTGGTCTCGTTAATTTATTTGACATTGTTATGATAAACATTAACCAACTTTAAATTAATCCCAAAGCAGATGCCTGCCGTTGGGCCGTGAAGTGTTAGAGACTTCCTCATACTAGGTCCAGCTTTTTATGAGTTAGGGCAGAGGTTTTCAAACTGTGCGTCGCGGCTCCCAGGGGCGTAGCGGCCCTCGGCTAAGGGCGTCTCTGTGGCTTGGGAAAAGTGTTGGGCTCGATATTATGAGCCAAGGTCCATCAATAAATATAGATCTTCGTAGGGAGACATGTTTGCGCCGAGGAGCCTTCCCTAACTCAAGACCAGAGTCAGGTACCCATTTACTGCTCGGTAGACTGGAGCGTGCGCTACCAGGCTTTGAATCTGGAACCCGGTAACTGTACCTCAGGAGGAAAGCGCTGTAACCGCTTAGCCAATGGGGCGCTTTTAACAACTTTAAGACACTAAAAGAAGTTCTGACGCGGTCAGTTCAGTTAATTGTGTTGTGCGCAGGTAAATATTTTGACGAGAGCTAATTCTTGTACATTCTGGTTCAAGTCGTTACAGGCCTTTCGCCTGAGGTGGAAATTCCTGACCTTAGTTTATTCTTCTTCCCAAAGTCCGTTCTTACCCTTTTAGGTTTAGTGAAAAGCAATACCTCGTATAATGGTTTGTCAAAGTAATCCACTGTAACTTTCCAAAGAAAACTCAGCAATGTAGAAAAATAAAATATAGTTTATTATCGTCATTAGAACTGCAATGTTATTGACACAATGGTGAATTACTTGTTTCTTGCTTACACAAAGTAGTGAGTATCCAAAATGAAAGTGTATATCCACAGGAATAATATATACAATAGAATAAAATACAAACTTGTCTACTTAAAAATACTTGTTTAACTTGAAAACTTGTCAAGTTAAAAACTTGTCTTGATAATCTCAAAGACGAAGTTCACCTAACACTATCTGTAAAATTCTCTCGCCTAATGAATCCTAAAAATCTGTAAAAGCCTGTCTATCGCCCACATCTCTCCTTTTTATACTATTTCTTCTTTTTTCCCGCCTATTTTCACACGATGCTTTCTTTTCACACGGTACAATTATCTACATTTGCACACGTTTTCTCAGTTTTTCGACTTTTTCCACACGTCTCTCTCTCTAACAACGGAAAAAACCCAGATTAGCAACTCTTACTTTCACAAAATGTTTCATTCAAAAACATGCATTTACTATTGTTTTGTTCTGGGACAGCTTTACAATGCTTCTCTCAAAGCCGTGAACTTTTCATGATACTGTGTTTTGTGCACAAATGTCTTAACTGCTTTTAATGTTGTTATTCTCATTGTATGTGGTTTTTAACACGTATTCATGGTAGTGTATGTCAAGCGGTCAGTTCTGTATTTAAAAAATTAATTCATCTATTTATATTATAAATGAAGTGAAAGGTCGTCATATAAACTGGAATTAAATTCAAAAGCACCAACACTTAACGCCAATTTAATTTATCTAAATACTTGTGGAAAAATAATGTTAGGTGTGAACATCCGATTGTCCATCAGAAGAGCTCCTTGATTTTCTGTTCTTTTAATTCTACTTTTACGTTGTTGGGATTTCTGGATCGAGACAATGCGACGTACAGAGGCCCGTGAGAGAAAACGCTGCACTTGTCTGTTCATCAGATACAATTCACTTAGGTGTTTAATTAATTTAAATTAATTATCACCAAACCTCAAGATCTTTTATATTTGGACATACGCCCTGATATAACCGACTAGGTTGAACGGGACGCGCCTCGCAAATAACGAGGCAAAATGTTATTTTTAAAAAAAAATAGATGGTGACAATGATAATAGTTATCAATATTTTCTTCCATTTTTTTAAGTCCCGTATTAAAAACCAAAATGTTTGTTTTACATCCGATGTTACACAAAGTCTGAACATACACGCCGTTCACAGAGAGGGGTTAATGGCGCATGCGCACCATCCTTTGCGCATTCTTCTTTGGCGAGTGTTACTATTTTCAGGAGCGTTACGAATGGATAGAATGACAGACTATAGAACAGGGAAAAATGATTCTACATGAAATTAACTTCTGCTTTATACTTCATTAGACACTTATGGATAAAATATATCATAAGCGCTTAAGCGCCCAACGCTTTTTGTCAATTTGATGTTACATTTTTTGACTGCAAGCTATAAACTCCGTGAAAAATTATGTGGGGCTTTTTAGTGCATTAAAAGCTTGTGTTTAAAATATTTTTTTAAATAATTTTTTTAAAATTCCAATTGTTGGCATATTTTGCGAGCTTGACGATATTGGGGTGCGAGGCTTTTTAAGATGCTTTATATGGGTGCTATATAGGGATGCGGGACGTCTAAAAGGTTTAGAAGTCCTGTAATTGGTGCAGCTCTGGAGAACAGGTGTAGTTAAAGAATATCGCACGATCATGTGGATTAAATCAGGTGTGAGCTAGGCTGTGAGAAGACCTAGAAATTTTTTTGACGAGACTATTCGCAAGCATTGAATGTACAACCCTTGAACGACTCAAATATTTATAGCTGCTGGGTCGGTCAAAAGTCCTAAATTCCACATTTGCGTATGGACTCAAAGAGAATGACCGCGGTCAATTAAGCACTTTTCGCGAGGGAGGTAGTTATGCTTAGCCTGCTGTGTGTCCTTTCATGATTCACTCTCACGGCGAGGTGGTGGTCCAGATTGGATTGTCCTTGGTTTGATTCCCCAGTAAACCTATCAGTTGGATTTATATTCTGTTGCACATCTTCATTCTGTCTTACGAGTACGTGCTTTTGACTTATATTTAAACTTAGATACGACTGAATGATAAATAATTCTGATCTTTTTTCTCAGCTGTGTCTTTCTACCTGCTTGATCGCAGGTCTACAAACCCAATATCAAGATATCTGCCCATCTACAGAAAAAAGAGCGCTACAGTTTGTTAACTTGAAAGATAGCATTCCCAGTGCTCCGCACAGATTGTTAACTTGAAAGATAACATTCCCAGTGCTCGACACAGATTGTTAACTTGAAAGATAACATTCCCAGTGCTCCCGCTGTTTTCACAGTTGAATATTGTACCCTTCTGAATATTCTTACTCTTCCTATGTGTACATAAAATTGCTTATGACAGGACATCCTCGTACTGCAAAAACCCCTTCACTATACAAGGTAAATACCGTTCATGGTTTATACTCGGCGATCTTCTTTTTAGATCTTGCAAAACCTCGAAATGACTTCTTTCGCAGTTGATGTAGTTCCGCAGGTGCTTTATCGTGGAATGCTTTACTCAGATGTGTCAAAACTAATAAACGACACCGTATTCAGAAGAGATACACATTCACATGTCACACTCATGACAGTTTGAAAATGCACTTAAATGACAAATCTGTGTTTTAGTTCATATAATGTTTTCATGCGTGTTTACATTTAAATATTACAGCTGTGCGTTTAATTTTAAAATATGTAATTACTTCATTGCTTCCTATATGTGTGTGTATGTATGTATGTGTGAATGAACGTGTGTATGGGTGTATGTGTGTTATGTGTATGTATCTATGTGTGTATGTATGTATTGTGATGTTTGGTTTTTGTTCATGTTCCAAAAGACGGTGACGTTAACTGATGGCTGGAGACCCATCTCTCTTTTGATGTCAGCTTATAAACTGTGTACGAATTAAATTGAACGGATTTTGAACGTTTGGCGATTGTTTACTGAGCGGGATTTAGCACACTTGCAGACTCTAAACGATTATCCGATATTATGTGGTGATTTTATACTATATCAAGTACATGTTAATGTATTTTTTGGATAATAAATATTCTTATATGTATGTATGTATGTGTGGCGTTATTGTGGCCCGTTTAAATATCTCTTGTAATTCGCTCACTAATTGCGGCGAAGGTGCGATACGTAATTACTTGTCTCCTATAAGTAGCAAATAATATAGGAGATAATAACAGATAACTCAATAGTTCTCCAGGAAAATTTCTCTAAATAGAAGTTTGGGCTCGTGAAAGGAGTAAGAAATGCCTGGCGGAAACTATGGGACAGAACTTAAGAGAAAGCGATGGGTACAGAAACGAAGAATAGATGTTTGCTCCAGATCTTTATCTCTGCCACTGCTGTCCGGAATTATCCGAGACCACTGAAATCCAAATAGATCAGATCCGACAATGATATCTGATAGACTGTGGCTCGACAATGCCCCCTTCCTGACGTATAGTCAAGGATTAGAATATACTGGATGATAAGGTATAGATGTAAGGATAGGTGAAGTAAGTTCTAATAATAAGAGTGTATAGTAATTGGTCACAACATACTTGTTACAACATTGTAGTATGAATTGAACAAAACTCTGCAGTTATATCATATAAATATAACGACTAGCATTTATTACAAAGATATGTGTTCAACACTTTGAGATATTATAATTATCTAAATTCAGACAAGTGATCATGTTACAAATCAAATCAAACAAATGTATAAATGAGCTTTGTTTCCTCCAAATATTACATTTAATAAGATCATCCTTGATAGGGATTGACGTGTGATAATTTTGTTACTTTTAGAGAAATGTAGTTACAAAGTCTTATGTAGAGTTAAACTTTGCATTTAAATAAGAATACAAATAGCCGTGAATACAACTACTAAATAGCCGTGAATTGATTTTCAGTCCCTTGGGACTTATCTGTGCTTGGCTGATCCTTTCTTAGTGTATTGCCACAGGGTTGGGGTAACTCGCTTTTTCTATAAACCCCCCAGTCTGTTTCCACGATGGACTATTGGGACACTGTGTTTGCCTTCCATGACACTAGATAATTAACTAGTGTTTTAGAATTTGCTATGGCCAAAGCTTACAAAACTGATTTTATAGCTACTCTGACTTTCGCACTGGTGACATGGAGCTCATTGGAGGCAGATAGCTGAGAGTGCTGGAATATTGTATGTACTCTATTTTTATGTGGTTTCTGGGAGATAGAAGGGGTGGTCTCTTGCGCCTTCATGTCTGAGATGTTCAACCTTTCCTGAACAAGAAACTCAAGACACATAATTGAGTCTGATCTTACACGACTAACGCTGGAAATCCGATATTTTTTGTCATCACTCCTGTAAATTGAGTTTTTTCTGGTAACCTGGGCCAGGTACCGCCCACTGACTGGAAAGCGACCGTGATAGATAGAAAACTTAGGGAAACGCTAATAGAGAGAAGCAAAAACCAAAATCATTAAACAAAGGAAAAATAATGCACGAAAACGTACCGTCACAGTATGTATGTGTCGTAAGTTGATATTGGTGTATCTACAACAGTAGTTGTCGCTGGGGTTGTCCTATGAAATGTTACCAAGAAGGTCTCCAGAAGTTGGCTCGTTAATAAAGAAAGAGACCTATTCGAGATAAGGACAAGAAGAAGAGAACGCGAATGCCTTCCACTAGATAGTGTGTTCCAGTAAATTATGGAAAGTGTTCTATTTCCCCACGACCTTAGCTTCTGTCCTCAGATCCCGTAAAGAAAGAAAGAGCCTCCAACCTCATCTAAATGTAGAGTTTTACCTATATGTAAATATTTAATACCGACAGCACGAGAGATACATTAACGAACTAGATAATGATCAAACGGTTATTGGGTTTATTAATTAAATATCTGCATGTTGTGTGGGTTATCTATAGGCGAGGACGTACTGATGAAATCTTTTGTGTAAAGAGAACTTTGACGATAGGCAGTCCTTCAATGTTTGGCACTATCTCTGTAGCGTTGACAAATCGTTGACTGTTAAGAAAATGGCTGCTGTCTAATCCCTGAAAGGCACTGGCTAGACTGGCGCTCTTACACGAAATGATCTTGGTATGTAGACTCAACAACTTGATTATGTACTCTTGATTCATAAAATATGCTTTGGAGTAAGGTGAGCTTGCTAGCTGTATATGCGAATCAGCTTGTAAATATAGAATCTTGATTCTCAAAACGCGCTCTTCTGGGTGTGTTGAACTTGCTACAGATATGAGAGTAAACTTGCGCGTGCTTTAGCTTGACTCATGCGGTAAGCTTTCGAGCGAGTTGAACTTGATATTTGCGACCTAATACACTTTGCTAGTTTCTTTCTGGTAGACGCCAAACACGTAATGTGTAGATCAGATTTCTGTTGGACTGAAGACACACAAAAGTCTTCGTAAGTTTTCACACTTAATATCAATGGTTCACTTTCTTTTATACTACTCCTCGCTAATGATGAGTTCAGTTCTCTAGTAATTATGTATGACATGAGACGCACATGAGAAGTGTTAAATATACTGCGCATGAGAGTATGTGCACATGTAAGTCTGTAATGATGATCTAGCAAACGATGAAGAGGAAGTATGAACTATCAGTGATGTGTGTGTATTGTGCTGTGTGTGATGTGTGTGTATATTGTGCTGTGTGTGTTTTTGGGGAGGGATGTGTTGTATGGGCTGTGTGTGTGTGTGCTGTGTGTATATTGTGATGTGTGTGTGTGTATTGTGCTGTGTAGCGGAAGGTTTTTATGAGGATAGTAGTCAGTATTAGATACTGATAGAACAGAAGAAGAATTATGTCTGACAAGAATATAGTCCCAGTGTCAGAGAAGAGCACTAGTATCACAAGATAGTCACGGCTGTGAAGGTCTCTGCTTCAGATAATATTCAGATAAAAGTCAGAGCATAAGGTGCCACCTTCGTTATGTAACTAACCTATGATAATTCAACAAATTCAGTAAAACTAAAAAATGCAGCATTATAAATGTGACAGGTTAGAGAATTAAACTAAATAGAATGTTCCTTCAGTTTTCCTCTAAGACTAAAATGTCACTTGTCTTGAATACTGAATTTGAACAATTGTAATCATAACACTTCTATTGTTCTGTTGATCTTGTCTTTTGACTCTCACACTGGTTGTAGCATATTCACATATAGTTTACTCAGCTTCAGTGATTTTGTACAGCTCTTCTGGTCTACACAAGTAGTTTTTGCAGCAGTTGATCTTTGACCCTGCACTATACTTACAAACATCTGATGGAGTCAGTGCATGAACAGAGTCACACCGAGGTGCTCCTTATTGTTGAAGTGAGTCACAAGTGGATTTCAGTTGGAGATCCTGCTGTTCCAAACCAGAACAGTAACCTGGAACACAGCGTGACATGTGGCTAACCTTTGATTGTAATGGCCCACAAGTCTACATGTCAGTTAGTGAAAGTGTTGAGCGTTATGCACGTGTATTTATGAGACGGTGATCTGTTCTTCATTCATTCATAACCCTCCACTCCCAAAGGAGCACAGGCCTTCAACAAACACATGCCAAGTCCTCCTGTCACGTGCCATCATCTCAAGTTCTTTCCACGTTCTCCTCATCATTTTCACCTCTGTTTCTAGCTCTCTTCTCCGTGTGCTTCTTGGTCTACCTCTGCCTCTCTTGCCCTGGGGGTTCCAGAACAAGGACTGCCTTGTAATGCTATCAACAGGTTTCCACAGTGTGTGTCCTATCCATCGCCATCGTCTTCTTTTCATCTCTTGTTCCACTGGCACTTGTCTAGTTCTTGTCATCAGTTCCACGTTGGTAACCTTGACATACCATTTTAATCCCTCTATTTTACGCAAGCACCCATTTATGAAAGTCTGTAGCTTTTTGGTTGTTGTCTTTTTTGTTTGTTGTTCTCCATGTCTCAGAGCCATACAGTAGAACTGACTTGACATTTGAGTTGAAGATTCTTATTTTCGTGTTGGATCCAATTTCTCTTGATCTCCATATATTTCCCAATGCAATGAAAGCTCCTCTTGCTTTTTGTATTCTTATTTGGATATCGCTGTCTGTCCCTCCAACTTTGTCTATATTACTGCCAAGTGATCTGTTCTATTGGCAGCATAACATATGCATGACATGTGTCTAGCTGTAATACATTTTCTTAAATAAATAAATACACTGTTAGTGCAAATCATGAAGCGGCAGTCGCCTTCTACAGTTATAGTAGCTTGCAGTCATCTATAAAAGTATTCCTATTAATGAAAAGCTTTTGAACACTCCTGAGTTTCAATTCCAGCCTAACCTTGGTAAGTATCGTGTTCGTTTCGTCATCCACAAATTAAATTCCAATTTAGTCCCTACAGGTCGATTAAACTTATCTAACCTGAAATGAAGTTTTATTTACAACATATATATATATTTATAAACCTACATACCCTCTTAGGATGGTTCAGAAGTTCAAACAGGACTCAGGAGTTGGTGACGATTTGAAATGCCTGGCATGCAGACAAAGAAATAAGCTTTCCAGGCACGCTGCTCTCTCTCTCTCTCTCTCTCGCTCTCTCTCTTTCTATCTCCAGCAGTCCATCTATCTTCTGATTTGTATTTTGCGCTCTGTACGATTTGAAAGATCCACCATTTGCTTTTATAGGTTGAGCGCGAACGTATGAGAGAGTACGGTACCCACTGCAGTTTAAATGTTATCTTTTCTCGCTGATATGGGGAATCTGTACTTAGCATGGTCCCATAAAACGTGCTCGTTCTGTTCAACTAGACTATGGATCACTGTCATCCATATCTCCTTTTATATGTACGATCGTTAGCTTCATTTATGTATAAGGTTGTCCGTAATTGGTTTTGTCTTTGATTTAATATTAATTTCCGAAGTCGATCGACACAACAGTTTTCATCATGCTGGCCCCTTTACCTTCACTTATCTCCAAAACGAAATAATGTAGCAACTTTTCCTTTGACATGCATATAGTTGATCTTCTTCTTCAACAAACGAGACTAATATCATGTCTTTCCATCCAGCCATTCTCTTTTAATCCATCTAAGTCTACGTACTCCTATGCACAATCTCTACCTTTTGTTTATACGCCATTGTGAAACCGGCTCGTCGCAAGCGAGCGTTCGCGGCTTCTGATTGGCTGCTATCTTCGTCTTCCAAGAAAAAATCAAGGCTTGCATTTACGTCATACGATATGCTGTGTGTATTGTGCTGTGAGTGTGCTATGTGTAATGTGCTAAGTGTGTGTGCTGTGTGTGCTGTGTGTGTGCTGTGTGTATATTGTGATGTGTGTATTGTGATGTGTGTATTGTGATGTGTGTATTGTGCGTTGTGTGTATTGGGATGAGTGTGTATTATGCTGTGTGTGTGATGTGTGTCTATTGCGATGTGTGTATGCTGTGTGTGGATTGTGCTGTGTGTGTATTGTGATGTGTGTGTGCTGTGTGTATAGTGATGTGTATGTGTTGTGTGTGTATCGTGCTGTGTGTGCTGTGTATATTGTGCTGTGTGTGTGTTGTGTGTGTGTATCGTGCTGTGTGTATTGTGATGTGTGTGTATTGTGTGTGTATTGTGCTATGTGTTTGCTGTATGTGTATTGTGCTGTGTATATTGTGCCGTGTGTGCTGTGTGTGTGCTGTGTGTGCATTGTGCTGTGTGTATTGTGCTGTGTGTATTGTGCTGTGTGTATTGTGCTGCGTATGTATTGTGCTATGTGTGGGATGTGTGTTTATTGTGCTGTGTGTATTGTGCTGTGTGTGAATTGTACTGTATGTGCGGTGTGTGTATTTTGCTGTGTGTGTGCTATCTGTGTGTGCTGTGTGTGTATTGTGATGTGTGTGTATTGTGTTGTGTGCCCTGTGCTGTATGTGGGCTGTGTGTTCTGTCTGTGTGTTGTGTGTATTGTGATGTATGTATTGTGATGTGTGCATTGTTGTGACGGTATTGCCTCCCCTGCTTTGCAGTAGTGGTCCAACAGTGGCCAAAACTCGAGCATCTATTATAGGCTTCAATGGAGTCTATTTTTACACAAGATTACTCTTGGCAGAAATGTCGATAGAAGAGTAGTAAAGCTTCTATCACATGGGAGTCTTCATAAGATATTCAGATAAGCGAAAACAATGCTAGCTGTCACTGAGCACGTTAATCCTATAATCTGCCGACACTTTTATGAAGAATTTAGCAATGGTTTATTCTAGGTCGTTAAGCCCCCACCATTAAGTCCCAATCGACTTTATAAAGGCTCAGGGTTTAGACACATTTGACCCGGGAGCCATTTAAGTGGCTTCCGTATCTTTTGCTCCTATCCATTTTACCTTGGATAAAACAACAAATTTATGCATATGAACATTTTAAAAAATTATTTCCAAACAACAATAAAAACGTTTGTTTGGGCCAAACCCACTTTTCTGCTTGGGACTGAAAGAGTTTATATACCTCTGTTTAGAGTGCGTGTTTAGTAACTTTGACTGATTCAAACATGTTGTACATTTAAAAAGATTGAATCGAAGTTAAATTTGTAACATTACAAATAACAAAATTTAATAATCACTTTAAGTTTTAACAGTTGGAAAATAAGTTGAATATTTATGAAAAAGGATTTCATCACTTGAGTGGGATTTAACTGAAAAAAGGAGGTTACTTTTGGCAACGGATATTTTCACTTAGCTGCCAATGATAGTTTCTTCTCCCGCTGGGTCAGTTCCTTTCACTCTGCTCTCGCTCGTCTCTGGTCAAAGTTCAGGCGCCGCACGTTCCGAGAACGTCAAGGAGTAACGGCTAAGTTCGTTCTGCGTCCCTCTTATGATGGCGTCTCGCACAACGTCAGTCCACTTCTACCTTCACTTGGTTCCAGAGATAGTACTTTCTGCTGGTACCACCAATAACTGGTAATAGAAATAGAAACAAAACGCTCTTCTGAGTATGGCGTTTTCCGACACATTTATGAGCCCCCCCCCCCTTCCCCCCCCCCTTTCTATTCTACCATCCCATGTCAGAATTTACCCTCGATGAGAACTAAATTTAATCCCTCGGGAGAAAACTTCCCTTACATTTAAACTGAATAGCTTTAGCTTTACATTACATTTAAATGAAAAGGTTAAATGTACAGATATAATATGTTTTACATTTACATCTCCGCTGTTTGAAAAGTGTTCACAATGTAAATTCATTTATGTTTCATTTATATTTACACTTATGGAAAAGTTTGAAACTTCTATTAATTTAAAATGAATATTGTCACATAGACATTTACACTGGTTTAAAGCTTAAAAACTTACATTAATTTTGAAGTGAATATGTTTATAGGGACATTACACTGCTTTGAAAATGTAAGTATTAGAATATACATAATTTCTTTCATCTTTCCCCCCCCCCCCGCTCCATAGGGAACCTGGAACTACTTTATGCTTTTAGCTCTCTTTACGAAACTATCAATAAAGAACTAACCAGCCCGTGCAGTGGTGATTTATGAATCATCATTCTAGATACTGAGATTGCCAGCCCCAAATGACTTTGACATCCAATAGCGAGTTTCACACATTAAACTTCACATGGTAATATATACATATATATGTTAGTTCACATGTTAGTAATAAAATATGAAATGTAAATCACAACTTACGCCAATCCTGGCTACAGACATGTTTGCTCAGATGAATAAAAGAGACGAATCGTTCTCTTACACGCATCTGGGATGTCTTTAATTTTGACCATAGATTCCCCCTCTGACACCGCTTTTCGTCAGTTTCCTAGTCCCGGTGTTCCTTATTAAAATGTAAAGAGTTCCTGTGCTTTATAAGTCTTATTAGGTTCTCCAATAAAAGGTCCGGTTAACAAATAGGAATTATTAATCTATTCTTCACTCTGGCGAGGTCTGGTGTTGTCTTGGCAAGCGTGCACTTCACAGTGAGATAAAACTGCGAAAATGCTCAGCCTATATTCTCCCTCAATGTTGTTATGAATCTAATCAGAAATATCCAATCATTTCAAATCAGGCAGATAGGGTGTGATATTTCAAAATAGTCCCACGTGAAATAAGGTGCGTGCCTGCAAAGGTCACGTATTACCATATATGTACATCTGATGCCTTGCATACACTCTCACAAACACATTTGTAGACTCATATTATCTAAAATGTAGTAAATCCATGATTACTTTTAACCAAGTGACCGAAAGCGATTATATCACATTTGTCTGCCCACAGGTGTCACACAGACAGTAATCTCGTTATCTGCCGTATGAGTACGCAAACTCCGTGTCTTATCGGTGATTTAAGCCGATAGCGCTGACCGATGTACGTGTTAATCTGCCGCGCCTATAACCAACAAATCTGGGTAGCGCCAAGAAAATGTGATGTATCATATCAGCCGCTCCTTGCAAATGTGATATTTATCACCTACCGGGTGACTTCATAAAATCAAATATCTGTTACTTAGCAGAAAAAGAAAGAAAGAAAGAAAGACAGAAAAATGCGATAATTGACAGCACATAATAAAAATCAGTACCACAAATGTACCGATACTGCCGGAGAGAACCAAAGATCGATTGAGGTCGTCCATTTCGTCACAATTGTTTGTATTGTGCTGTGTGTACTGTGTGTATTGTGGTGTGTGTGTGCTGTGTGTGCTGTGATGTGTGTGTGATGTGTGTGTATTGTGCTGTGTGTGTGTGCTGTGTGTGTATAGTGATGTGTATTGTGCTGTGTGTATTGTGATGTGTGTATTGTTCTCTGCGTGTGCGGTGTGTGTATTGTGGTGTGTGTGTGTTGTGTGTATTGTGATGTGTTTGTGTTGTGTGTGTGCTGTGTGTGTATTGTGGTGTGTGTGTGTTGTGTGTATTGTGATGTGTTTGTGTTGTGTGTGTGCTGTGTGTGTATTGTGCTATTTATGTACTGTGTGAGCATTGTGCCGTGTATATTGTGCTGTGTGTGTATTGTGTTGTGTATATTACGCTGTGTGTGTGCTCTGTGTGTATTGTGCTGTGTGTGTATTGTGCTGTGTGTGTATTGTACTGTATGTACTGTGTGTGTATTGTGCTCTCTGTGTGATGTGTGTGTATTGTGCCGTGTGTGTGCTATGTATGTGCTGTGTGTATTGTGCTGTGTTTATTGTGCTTATGTGTATTGTTCTGTGTGTGTGCTGTGTGTGTGTGCGCTGTGTGTATTGTGGTGTGTGTTTTGTGGGTGTGTTGTGTGTGTTGTATCTCTATGTGTTGTGGGTGTGTGTTGTGTGTATATGTTGTGTGAATGTGTTGTGTGTATATGTGTGTGTGTGTGTGTATATGTATGTATGTGTTATATGTCAAAATAGAATGTTAATATTAATACCTATTATTGAAGTTAAGAATGTTTTAATTTGAAACACTTCGAAAATTGTTCTATTGCAGGGCAGAAAAATAAAAAGGCATTAATGCCATTTTCTTGACCCCGACGAAAGAAAAATTTCGTTCGCGTGTTCGTTGTTCGTTCGATCGTTCGTTCGTTCATTCGATCGTTCGTTCACTCGTTCGTTCCATCTTTTATCTCTCTGCTTGTCTATCCGTCTGACCGCATGTCTGGTTGCCTTTTTCTAAAGGAGATTATTTTGTAATTCCTTTGAGATATGGCAAATTTATTCCAGAGTTCGATATGTTTTCTAGCTATTCATCAATCTCCCCAACTGTCTCACATTTAATTGTCATATATTTTGAAGCGGACGACACTTTCACTCTTCGCTCAACCTTTTTACACTTAAAATGTTCATACTTTATTTTTCTTTTGTAATCCTCAATCAATCCTCCTTCTCTCTGTTTGTTAATCTCTCAATCCTAATTACCCTTACTGTCGAAGAAGAGCTTTCAAATTTGTCTCTCTGAAAGGAAATACTTGATCTCCCCTTCTCATTAATATTTTTTTGTTTGTTTCGTTTTTCCTTCTCGAATACAAATTCCATGACCTTTTCAATCGTAATTCTATCTCTGTTATTTGTTCCTGTATTTTCGCCGGCTACAGTAATTCTTTCCTCATTCTGTGTGGGCTCGTCCATTCCTTCGTTTCCTTTCGACCTACCATAGAGCACGATAACGAGAACCAGACAAGTACCGGTGAATAAGAGATGAGAAGGAGACTCTGGAGATGAATAGGACACATTTTGAGGAAACCTGTTGGTAGCATTACCAGTCAGTCCTTGTTCTGGAATCCCCAAGAGCTAGAGAGGTAGAGAGAGACGAAGGAAAACGTGGAGAGGATAACTGGAGACGGACATGAAGGGCATGAAAAAGACATGGAACGACCTTGAGCTGATGGCACGTGACAGGAGGACTTGGCTCACGTGTGTTGAAGGCCTATGCTCCTTGGGGAGCTGAAAAGGGGATGATGATAATACCATGGAGCACAGACCTTCACGCCATGTCTTCCTGTACTGTGCCATCCTATCTAGTCTTTTCATATCTTCTTTATTCTTTTTTTCATCATCATTTTCCTTTGGGCCCCTCATGGCGCGTGGGGCCACCAAACTAGCTGGTCCCCTAATAGGAAGCCTGTACCAAGGAAAATAAAACTTGTCTGTTCAGCACAAGGGATAATTCTGCCAGACTACTTCCTTATATTGTAAACTTCGTGGTAAATGTTGGATACCAACAACGATGTATTGGCCTTAGCAACTGTGTAAGCTGACATACTTAAAGGTCGATTTTCTGGGGCACTTTTCAACATCATCATCATGGCATCGTGACGCTGGGGTGCCTGTGGATTTCCTACCCACCCTGGGTAGAAGTCAGAAGTATACTATGCCAGCTAAAAGGGAGATACCGGGGATGTTTCTGCGTCTCCCTGAGATACATAGCCATGGTAGGGTTCACATTGCTCATTCCTCGCAACCAAATTGCCTGCTGGGTACGCCGAGTTCTCCGAGGCTCTAGGCATATGACCAAGGGTTAAAGACACAAGGAACATCACGTCCTGAGTCTCTCTGCCTGTTCTTGGGTTCTGGTCTTCAAGTAAGTTGCGTGTACTCGTCCTCACTCCTAAGACTTGTTCAGTATCCACCTGGCTCCTTCCCACCCACACAGGATGTATACGGTGTGAGGGGACCGGTTCTATTTTCGAGGTCTTCTCCTCTAGATCCGTTATGTTTAACCTGGGGGTTCGGACAACCAGTTACCAGTGCTACCTCGATGAGGGTGTGACTCTTCACCACGGACAACGGTCTTGGGGTATGAGGGGTTTTGCTAGGCCAAGAGGCTGACACCGCAATAGTCACTCCTTTCATGAAAAAGGAATTCACTAGGCCTAGCGTGAAGCGGGGGGGGGGGGGCAGGGGGGGGGATAATTGGTGGGGAGGAGGCGGGGAAGGGGGGGGGGGGGGGGGGGGGGGGGTCATTATACATTTTCATGGGGTAATGAATAATGGGGGGGGGGGGGGGGGAAGGGGGGGGGGGGGGGGGGGGGGGGGGGGGGGGTGGGTAGGGAGGGGAGACAAGAAGGGAAGGGGGGGGGGGGGGGGGGGGGGGGGGGGGGGGGGGGGGGGGGTTATAATCTATTTTTCAAAGTGCTGCATCATATTTTGTGAGCAACTTTCTTTGTTTCATGTAATGTATTTAACATTGTTTGTATATATTTCACTACTTTGTGATTGCGTGATGTATTTTTTTTTTTTGACGTTGATGCATGATTTCGTTTTACTGTTGTTTGCAATCGATATATGTTGCTACCGTGTAATGTTATTACATTACGAGTAAGTAACCAGTCAAAACAAGACTATACTGACTTATAATGTGCTCTTACTTCTGCATGTCCAGATGACATCACTAATTCTCCTTCGCTCATTTCATTTCTTTTCACTCCATTTCAACTTTATTGGATCTTTGTAGTAAAACATGGTTTGGTTTTGGTTATAAGGACTATCTTGATTGCCCAAGAACTACTCCATCAGTGCTCCGATCTCCTACCTTAGATCACACAAGGAGGATCTCAGCACAGTGCACGAACTCCGTAGCACCGGCAAGAATCCCAGTGTGTGTTTATAGAAATTTTATACATATTTTTGTGATGGGTAGGTTTCTAATTTTTGCCAGGGCAGCGGCCTGATAGGCCTACTCTTTACGATTTCGAACTGCCGTGGGATTTTTAACGGGCGCAACTTGCAGACGGGGCCTCCTATTTTTTCGCCCTTATCCGAGAAGGCTAGGCATCCGGTCTCAGTACCCAGGAGACCAGGGGGGAGTATCACATCATTAGGACCATAGGTTCTGAAAAATAATTTCCAGAATGTATATTCCCTCAACTGGGAGTCGAACCCGGTACCTCTAGAGCTCGAGGCGGACGCCATACCTCTTAGCCACTCCGACCACCTGTAGTGTAACTTATTATGACTTATGGTCAGGGCACCCTTAAATAGATTTAAACAGGCGAGTGCTCTTTTAATATGTGTTTTAATAAGATTTCACAGTGCAGTGCGCACCTTTTCCGTATTTTCCCTGAAAGCTGGTGGGGAATTTTCGTTGTTGGTTTCAGGACATTGCACTTAGGAAATTATTAATATAATGATGATTGGTTTGATGCGTTGGATGATGTTCCATACATTGCTATACCCATCACTTGTCCAGAGTTTTATAATGATGGGGGTCAATGTGGCTAAGAGGTATGGCGTCCGCCTCTAATCCTAAAGGTACCGGGTTCGATCCCAGCTGGAATATAGTTGATGGAAATTCTTTTTCAGAATCAGTCGTTCCTAATGATGTCATACTCCCCTCTGATCTCCTGGGTAGTGAGATCGGATGCCTAACTTTCTCGGATACGGGCGAAACAATAGGAGGTCCCGTATGCAAGTTTCGCACGTTAAAAATCCCACGGCAGATGGAAATCGTAAAGAGTAGGCCATGCGGTCGCTGCCCTGGCAGAATTGAAAAATTAGGAAACCTACCCACCATAAAAAATATTTCTAGAATATATGACTCCTGTATGCTCACTTTGGAATCCTCGCCGGTGCTACGGAGTTCGTGCACTGTGCTGAGATCATGCTTGTCTTATCTAAGAGAGGAGATCGGAGCACTGATGGAGTTGTCCGTGTGTAATGAAGATAGTCCTTAAAAACCAAACCATTTTAATGATGAATCGAATTTCCATTTGTTTTAAATTGCTGGTATACGTATTTGCCTCTGGTTGTTGCTTTGTAATATTATATACGCCTAGACTGTTTTGTCTGGGGAGGGGGGAGTTACTATACTAATGGCTACGACGTTGTACTGGCGACCAGGTGTTCATGGTTCAAACCCGGCCGTCGGCGTTTGAAGAAATGTTTACGACCGGAAATTTGACTGAATAACCTGAACGGCTCCTGCACATAAATCCCGTGTGGATGGGAAGGAGCGAAGCTCCTGACCGGGTTGGAAGGAAAGTCCACTGACCCCCCAGCCTCGCAATGACATGTCATTGGGCCGAAAGAGCTGGAAAGCTCGAGTGCCGCTGGTTATAGAAAAAAAAAAAAAAAAAAAAAACTATACTAAAATGTTGTTTTGTTCGCTATCCTTCAAGAGAAAAACACTTTGGTTATATCTATCTATCTATCTATCTATCTATCTATCTATCTATCTATCTATCTATCTATCTATCTATCTATCTATCTATCTATCTATCTATCTATCGTCTATCTATCTATCTATCTATCTATCTATCTGTCTGTCTGTCTGTCTGTCTGTCCGTCCATCCGTCTATCTGTCTATCTATCTATCTATCTATCTATCCATCCGTCTGTCCGTCCGTCCGTCCGTCCGTCTGCCTATCTGTCTGTCTGTCTGTCTGTCTGTCTGTCTGTCTGTCTGTCTGTCTGTCTATCTATCTATCTATCTATCTATCTATCTATCTATCTATCTATCTATCTATCTATCTATCTATCTATCTATCTATCTATCTATCTATCTATCTATCTATCTATCTATCTATCTATTTATTTATCTATCTATCTATCTATCTATCTATCTATCTATCTATCTATCTATCTATCTATCTATCTATCTATCTATCTATCTATCTATCTATCTATCTATCTATCTATCTATCTATCTATCTATCTATCTATCTATCTATCTATCTATCTATCTATCTATCTATCTATCTATCTATCTATCTAACTATCTATCTATCTATCTAACTATCTATCTATCTATCTGTCTATCTATATATCTATTTATCTATCTATCTATCTGCCTTCCTACCTGTCCTGTCCTTCCCTGCCCTGTCCTGTCCAGTCCGGTCCGGTCCGGTCTGGTCTGTCTGTCTTATCTTAGAATGTCTGTCTATCATCCATTCATCCGTCTGTCTTTCTTTCCTTCTGATAATGTCTGTTTGTTTCTCTCTTTGTGCAAGTCTGTTTGTCTCTCTCTCTCTCTTTGCGCATGTCTATCCATCAATTTTTTGCTATTCCTTCCATCTGTCTGTCTAGTTCTCATCAACTCATACATCCATCTCTTAGTTGGATTTCATTAACATTTAAGATCATATTTTGTAATTTGTTTCTGTTAAAATTTCACAATTCCAAACTGCATTCTTTAAAAAAAAAATCGTTCACTTGTGAAAGTAATCCTGGCAGCCTGTCAGGGAATAAACCGGATGTGGCTGCATTGCCCACCAGAACAAGTCTGCTGCGATAATTAGAACCGACGATAATGGCGTCTGCGTCCCAATTTGTCAAACATCAACATGTGAAAACGCGCAATAGCATACCAGCAATGGTTATACAGTAGCTGAATTTGTAAGCAAGCCTAGTGAATATTTGGTTTATCTTCTGGTTTGTGCTCCTAAATTTTATAAACCATGAAATCATTCAGATCAGACATGTAAAGGCTTGAATACGGGCAATTAGAACTGTTAACCCAAACAGATTATTCATCATCATCATCTTCTCAACCCGTAACCCGTCATGGGTCGAAGGGGTGCCATGGTGGAAGCATCAGCAGACAGGGTCCTCCACTGCTCTCTATCCCCAGCAATGTGTACAAGTGTGGAAACACTGCCCTGCACATTCTTTGATGTTATCAGCCCAGGATTTTCTTTGCCTTCCTCTTCTCGGTTTAACTTCGACTGTTCCCTGGAGGAACGTTTTCGAAAGGGAGTCATGACTAGTTACATGCCCAAACCAGGCGAGCTTTTGACGTTTCACTACTGACGAAAGTGGTTTTTGGTGGCCTGCATAGGTGTTTATTTTTTCTCTAACATAGACATTTGTTTTGTGCTCTTTATAGCAAATGCGTAAATTTCTTCTATAACATTTATACTCGAAAGCCTGAATCCTTCGCTCCGTATCTGCAGTGAGTGTCCAGCACTCACACCCATTCAAGAGAATAGATAATACAAGTGATTTGTATAATTTGATCTTCACAGGAAAACTGATGATACTTTTCCAGATCACATTCAGTCTTGTCATGGCAGCTGACGCCATCTCAAGTCTTGTCTTGATTTCTTTACTTGATCTTCCATCACTGCATATAGTGGACCCCAGATATTTAAAGGTGTTAACTTCTAACGTTTGCCCATTTAACGTAATGTTGGTCGGAACATGTTTCTTATAGCTATTCACCAATATCTTGCTTTTTTCTATATTAATTTCCATCCCATACGTTCTTGTTACTTTCTCCAGTCTAGAGGTAAGGTCTTGAAGTTCTGATTCTGTTCCAGCTATAGGATCAATATCATCAGCAAAACGTAGATTGCAAAGAGGTCGGCCTCCAATCGATATGGTTGTTTTATAATCATAGAGAGCCTCCTGCATAATATGTTCTAGATATATATTAATGAGCACTGGGGACAGGATACATCCCTGACGAACTCCTACAGTTGTTTTGAAAAATTCTCCAATGTCATTGCTTGCAAAAACAGCACTCACTGCGTCCTTGTATAGTGCTTCAATGATATCTATGATGTTGGTATCAAAATTGAATTTTCTCATTATTTGCCATAAGCCTTCATGCCAGACTCGATCGAAGGCTTTTGTGAAATCGATGAAGTTAGTGCTGGAGATTTCGATCAGTAATCTAACATTGAAGATTTGTTCTGAGGTACTTCTTTTTGGTCTAAAGCCAGCCTGTTCCTCGGACAAGATTTCTTCTGATTTCTGTTTTATTCTGTTCAAAAGTATCCTTAACATCACTTTACTTGGATGACTAATAAGGCTAATGGTTCTGTAATTCTTGCACATTTTTAGATGTCCTTTTTTTGGAAGCGGTATTACTAATGACTGCGCCCACTCTTTGGCCATTTTTTAGTACTCCATATCTTCTGGCAAATTGTTGTCATGATTTTTACTATATCTTCTTCTTCTTCTTTGATCCTTAGCCGCCGACCGTCAAAGCAGTCAGTGGCCATTACGCCTGGTGGCGTCTTGTAGGGCAACAAAAAATTGATTCCACTTTGCTCGGTCGGCGGCCATCCTTCGTACAGTGCCCCGACTCTGGTTCATTCTTTGCATCTCAGCCTCCACAGTTCTCCGCCAAGTTGTTTTTGGTCGGCCTCTCTTTCGTTTTCCTTCAGGGGTCCATAGCATAGCTGTTCTTGTGATGGCATCGGAGTCTCTTCTGAGGACATGGCCAACCCAGCTCCAGCGTCTGCCAGCTATGATGGTGTGCATGTCCTCTTGCTTGCTCCGAGTAAGCAGATCTTGGTTGGTGATGATATTCGGCCAAAAGATTCGGAGAATTTTTCTTAGGCATGTTGTGTGAAAAGAGGACAATTTCGACATTTCCTTCTCTGTAACTCTCCAGCTCTCCGCGCCATAGAGAAGCACAGAAAGCACACAACTCTGATATAATCCTAATTTTGTGCTTGTGCTGTACTGAGAGGACTTCCAGATGTTGTTTAGACTTAAAAAGGCTGTTCTTGCTTTGTTCATTCTGTTGTTGATGTCTTTGCTTGCTCCGCCGTCTGGTGTTACTATGCATCCTAGGTATGTGAAGGCATCTGTCTGTTCCAGTTGCTGATTCCTTACTGATATGGGCTCAGGGTTGCTCACATTGAGCGTCATGACCTCTGTCTTCTTTAGGTTGATGTTCAAGCCCACCTGCTGGCTATACTTATTAAGTCTATCCGTTTTTTTCCTGGATGTGTTGATGTGAATGTGCTAGCAGTGCAATGTCATCTGCATATTCCAGATCTTCCAATGTAGAAAATGTAGTCCATCTTATTCCTCTTGGATTGCCCTCTGTTGTCTGGCGCATCACCCAGTCTATGACTGTTAAAAATAGAGTGGTTGATAAGAGGCATCCCTGTCGTACTCCTGTCTTCACTTCAAAGGTTAGGTTGCTCTGCCCAATGCTGCACGTAAAGTTGGCATAAAGGCTTTTTATGATTGACACTATGCAGCTTGGAATTCCATAAGCCCTCAATATTTTCCATAACCAGTCCCTATGTATACTGTCAAAAGCCTTTTCAAAATCAACGAAATTAATGTACAACTGTCTTTGCCATTCTGAGCACTGCTCTATAATGTTCCTGAGGGTAAATATATGATCTACACATCTTCTGTTCTTTCTAAATCCTGCTTGTTCTTTCCTCAGTTTGTGGTCTACTGCTTTTGAGATTCTCTGTATAATTATCCTGCCTTGTATTTTGCTGGGAACTGAGAGAAGAGTTATTCCTCTCCAATTATTGCAGTCTGCAAGATCTCCCGTCTTGGGCAATTTGACAATTATTCCTTTTCTCCACTCTGTTGGTGTTGTCCCTGTTTTCCAGACTTGTGCAAATAGGGATTCTAATAGTTCTGCTGCTAGCTCTGGGTCTGTCTTAAATAGCTCTGCATTTAAGTTATCATGACCAGGAGCTTTTCCATTCTTTAACCCTTTGATTCCTTAGCGATTTCTTGGACGGAATACTACGGCTTTCTTTTCACAGTATCTTCGGATCGAGCTAAGTGAACTTTTACTTGTTCCAAAGTTTTGTTCATTCTTTTTTTCGTTTCGTTGATTATTTACTTTCTTGTTTCGGTATTTCTTTCAGGTTTTACGATTTTCTTGTATTATTATTGTTCTTTTTTCGCTCATCACTGTGGGTGTTTACTTTTTCCATCTGCTTGTATCGCTCATTTGGTGTATGTTTCTCATCATCGTATGTTTTTGTAGTACCTATATGTAATTCTTGTCTTTGTCACCTGTTTGTGGCTGACGAAGGGTAAAACCCGAAACGTCCCTTGTTTCATGTGAACCGTTATTTGTAGAACTGATTTAATACCGTTTTATTGGTTTATATACTTATATCTAACAAGTTCATGTGTTAGTTCTCTTACTTTTCCACACGCAAATAGTGTGCGTACATTCCAAGTTCCAACAACAAAACTTTCTCTAGAAAGTTTCAAAACAGGTGTTTGTACCCCATTCGCTGACTTAACACTCTCAAAGAGCGATGAGAGCGCGGTCGTTGTTAATCCGGGCCTCGACCGATCCGGCATATTATTACTAAGTTGACTTTCCATCATAGCATTTCAGTGGGCAAGAGGTTTGCTTGGCGGTGCCCATCTCCTCTCCAAGTATCCTTGCAGGTACATACAAAAATGTACCTGGAGCAATCTGGTTTTAAGGCGCCAGACACTCGCCCTTCATGGCAACCATTCATCATCATCATCATTATTATCAGCGTCGTCACCATCAGCGTCGTCGTCGTTATCATCATCACCATCATCATTATCATCGTCGTCATCATCATCATCATCATCATTATCATCAGCGTCCTTGTCGTCGTCATCATCATCATCGTCGTCATCATCATCATCATCATCATCATCATCATCATCGTCGTCGTCGTCATCATCATCATCATCATCATCATCATCATCATCGTTGTCGTCATAATCATCGTCGTCGTCATCATCATCGTCGTCATCATCATCATCGTCGTCATCATCATCATCGTCGTCATCATCATAATCGTCGTCGTCATCATCATCATCGTCGTCATCATCATGTTCATCAACGTCCTTGTCGTCGTCGTCATCATCGTCATCATCATCATCGTCGTCATCATCATCGTCGTCATCATCATCATCATCGTCATCATCATCATCGTCGTCGTCGTCATCATCATCATCATCATCATGATCGTCATCATCATCATCATCGTCGTCATCATCATCATCGTCGTCATCATCATCAGCATCAGCGTCCTTGTCGTCGTCATCATCATCATCATCGTCGTCATCATCATCATCATTGTCGTCATCATCATCATCGTCGTCGTCATCATCATCATCGTCGTCGTCGTCATCTTCATCATCGTCATTGTGGCCGTGGATCGTATTAGAAGGTTCGGACCACTGCCCTTTCAGTAGATAGTATATAGTAAGGTAAATGTGACAAACTTCCTTCTCTCAGACTGCCAAAAATATTTTCTCATACTCTCTGTTGATTCAAACGAATTTACCTGAGTAATAGCAGTGAAGATGTCAAAGGTTGAACTTTATTAACAAGGTTAGCAGTCTTTCATAACAACAGCTTCTTCAGCAACACAAGTATTCAATATTCAAAACTGCAAATTTCTTGTCTTCTTACTACATTGCTTATTTCAGCTACCACAATGTCATTTTATTCTTCAGGTAGAAACTTCTTGTCTCTCTTCTGTACTGACTGTTTATTTTAGGTTTCTTTTCATATGTCTCTTGGTATATCTCACTAAGAGAAAACTGGCCTTACCGCCTGGGCTGTCACTTTGCCAAGATTTTCGTCCATTATTCTTCTCTACTCAGACCTGGTCTGCTGAGCTACACATGTTACTGATATATAAAAGTGTTCAACGTACCTGGGTTTGTTCTCAAACGAAATACACTTTCTTTTCTTTCACAACTATCATGTCCTCAGAATAAAATACTATCACAATAAAAATACTGCCGTACAGCAAATTTATGGTACATAATGTACTGAGCGTTTTCTATACACTCTATTTCTCACAGCATAATTCTTGCTAATCATCTAAGACTGAGTATGTTTTCTCACACATCTATTACGCTGAGCGCGTTTCTCAAGTCTAACTTTAACACTTGGAGAAAACCCTTTTTCCTTCCTATGCATAGCGCGTCTCAAACCCGACTGCCCGATCCCCGTTCTAACATTATTCGTTTTCCCTGAACTGTGTTCACACATCTCAACTTTTCACGTTGTTAGTTGGTTTTTATAGCGTGATGCAAATGTTGATGTGTAATTGGCCAGGTATGCGTGTCGATGTCACCTGAACAGGGTAATGGTGCGTGAAGATCTGGGTCACTCACGCTGACAGCATACATGGTCCTTGTACGATGATCTGATGATGTGAGACATGGGTGTGCAGACGCGAATGTGTTTAGGATCATATGTGGTATACCATGCACCCAGTCACACTCGTACAAAAGCCAATGATGGTTGTGACTACTGGAAACAGTTCATACATTTATTCCCAGCACTAACAGTGGAATCACACAGGAACAGTCAATATAAACAGGTTCATGTACACGATGTTAATTGAAATCGCTTGGTACATGTCAGGCATTCTAAAGCTGGTAAACATTCACATATGTGGGCATGGTTAATAGTGGTAGGTTCCTTAATGTACAGTTCATAATGCCGCTTTGGTATCCCTGACTGAACGCGTCAGATACCTAAATAACTCCGTCATACAAAGGACGAGCCCATAACTCATGTAAACCTACTACCAGGGCCGTCGTTCAACTTGGCATAACACGCCAGTTACTTCTTTTCATGCTGTAGAATAGTGGCCATTACACAGGCCTAAATATGACGTCAGCTGTGTACTCTTCATAAACAGGTTGCATCAACCCTGCTATAATGTTTGTATTAATATACCAGCATATATATAACTTCGTCACTGGACTTCTGTTCATGTAAAGACAAATAGTCTTCAATAGCTATCTTGAGCACAAAATATAAGTTCTGCATACAGGATTTGTGAGCTGTCCTCACGGCTAGGTAATCCTTTAACAAATTCTGCCACCGAAAGCATAGTAATGATAAAGTCGGTGTTACCTTGCAAAGAATCTTCAGAACACTATAACAACACTGTCGTCTTTCCTGACGTACAGAAATCAATGGGGGGGGGGGGAACTGACGACGCAGTCACTTCGAAGATTTTCCTTCCCCAAAAACACAATGGACATTCTCGTCCCCAGAAGCCAGGACACATCTCCCTCACGGAAGTCTAATTTTCGCGCTCTCCACTGCGCATGGCACATAGCCCAGAACTCAATACCTCTGACCCTAAAGGTCAACCACAATGAATGAACCAAAAAGAGAAGATAACCCCTAATCAACCTGACATCGCAAAGTTAGGACATAGTTCCCTAACTTTGACCAGGGTGAACAAAAAATGCGACAAATAAATTGACGTGTGAAACTCCGTCAAAAATGACCGCAACACACGTGCGTGCATACTTTTTTTTTGAGCACAACTTACTAAAACCTGCAAGGGACATAATCTTACATTATCCCCCTTAGGATGTTTTACCTCAATAGCATACCTTCTTCTTTAACGCTTACAACAAATTCGTCATATGCTAATTTTCTAACCCATAACTGATAACATTCTAAATCTACTTAACCTAAATTAAACATTTCTCCTACCAACCGAAATATGTGGAATTTCCTCCCTTATGACAAAGCCTTACTTTACTCATCTTATCTCCCTGCAACAATGACAAATAATCTGTAACTAAACTTATTTATATTTCTTAAACCATTTTTCCACACTCTTTTCCTTTATCAAAACCAAATCACCGTTCCAAACCACCGTTCACATCATCATCATCATCATCAGCGTCCTTGTCGTCGTCATCATCATCATCGTCGTCGTCGTCGTCATCATCATCATCATCGTCGTCATCATCATCATCGTCATCATCATCATCGTCGTTGTCATCATCATCGTCGTCGTCATCATCGTCATCGTCGTTGTCATCATCATCATCATCGTCGTCGTTGTCATCATCATCATCGTCGTCGTCATCGTCGTCGTCATCATCGCCATCGTCATCAATATCATCATCGTCGTCGTCGTCATCATCATCATCGTCGTTGTCATCATCATCATTATCATCGTCGTCATCATCATCATCATCATTTTCCTGTGTGCTCCTTCCCCAGCATAGAGCCGCCACTAAGGCTGGTTCTCCTTGCACTTGCAGAGGTGGTTTCTGTAGCAATTAGTTTTACATGATGAGGTTGCCAACCTCATACACAACCAAGAACTGCCAACTCTGAGCCACCAAGAAGTCATGCGCACCATCAAAGCAGGTAGACGCCAGAAATGGCTTGGACATATCCTCAGAAGGACCTTGACACCATCACCAGAACTGCCATGCTATGGACTCCAGAAGGAAAGCAAAAACGAGGCCCAAAAAGCTACCTGGCGGAGAACTCTGGATGAAAGATGCAAAGCATGAACTAGAGCTGGGGCACCTCACGCAGGATGGCTGCCGACCGAGCAAAGTTGAGGCAATGTGATGATGCCCTACAAGATACCGCCAGGCGTTATTGTCACTAATTGCTTTGTCAGTCAGCGACCACGAACCAAAGAAGAAAACATCTTTCTTCCTTACTTTTTGTGCATATATTGTCTATGACTCCTCTATTGATAGAGTCACACTGTAACTCCTGTAGTTATGTGATAGCATAGTTATAGGGACAGAAAGTGATATCTAAATAAGAATACAAAAGTCTTATTTTACTTGGAAATCAAAAGAAAAAGTCCAACACAGAAATAAACATCTTGAACTCAAATGTCAAATCAGTCGTATAAAAATAACCACGAAGTTACAGACTTTCATAAATGGGTGCTTGCGTAGAATAGAAGGATTAACATTGTACGACAATGTTGCCAATGTGGAACTGATGACAAGACCCAAACAAGTGCCAAATGAACAAGACGTGAGAAAAGACGCTGGCGATGGATTGGACACCATGCCCAACCCTCCGTTTCGCTTTTTACGACAATGCAAAATAGATTACAGTTTTACTATTATTACGACGAGGACGCTGGCGATGGACATGACCCACGTAAAGGAAACCTGCTATTGACAATAACGAGCATTCCATGTTTTGCAATCCCCAGGGTATGAGAGGTTGGGGTAGACAGAAAGGCACGTAGAGAAGAGAGCTGGAGACAGAAATAACAAATGATAAGGAATCAATGGAAAGACCTTAAGCTGATGGCACGTGACAGGGGGACTTGGCTAATCGAGATGCTGAAGGGTATATCAATGAATGAAATTTATGACCGCCTGGGGTATTGGGTATCGACCAAATGTCTACACCATACCGTCACTTGTGTTGAAACTTCTTATTCTGTTTCATCGTCTGCTGTTGGTTCACTCTAACATGAGCCACATCTGTTTCTTTCATAACATGGGCTGTCCATCTGACTCATCTCTCATCGGGAATGATAGCATACTTCTTCTTCTTCGTTCACTCTCAGCCGTCTACTTGAATGTTTTCAAAGAAAGTAGTAGTCAGTTTGAGTTTTTTTCTCCGCAGAGCTTTACCACGAAAGGTACTGGTGTCGGCCATTTGCGCTTTCTCTGTTCCGCATGTGTTGGGCAACTTTGAAGCAGATGTTCAGTAGTCATTTTATCAGTGCTACAGAATGCAAGATAAGTGAGAGTGGAAGGGCAGAATGTTGCACGGGCCTGCGTGCGCGATTCTTAACCCTTTGAAAATAAAGTTCGTTTGTGCGTTCGCCACACAATTAATCCCTCGAATTTTCTTAATATTATAATCTCTGCCGAAATGTCTTTAACTGTTTAAAATTGCCTTTTTAATTACACATATAAAACTATTGTTAATGTATCGTTCTTCTCACCTGTCTGTCTCCATGTCTGCTTTATTACAAGCCTACAACCCCAGCTATCAACCTCCTTACCTGCCCATCTCTCTGTAAATCCAGCAATCTGCAAATCAAATCTTCTATGTGCCTACCTGTCTATGTGTCTGCCTACGTATCTGGTTGCTTCTTTCTAATGGAGATTGTTTTTTAACTCCTTTGAGATGTGGCTAATTTATTAATGTAGTATCTGAATCTGCAGCTGCCGGTTGTCAGCCCGAAAATTATAATTTTGTCTTTTCTTGACCAGGAGTGGTATCACCATTAACTTCTTTTATCGCACCTTGAGGAGCACCACTACAGTCCCCCCGCCCCCACCCCCACCCAGGAGGAAGCCTACACCAAAGCACCAACCCTTGCATCAGTGGCTTCTATAGTAATTTGGTTGTCATGGTGAGACTGCTAGCCTCAGCCACATGAACTTTGTCGTAAATTTTGATAGGTATTTAAGATAGATTTGGTTCCATCTGAATAGAACTGAAAAAGGTGGTAACTCAGTGAGAATTAAGGTATGAGAAATAGATTTCACGAGTAGAATCTGTCACTGGATTGAGAAGATACTCTAGTCTAGCCTATCTTTACGACTGTAATTTGGTATCAGACAATTCTACTCTCCATACATTTAACATATATATTTAACTATATACACACACACACACAGTTATGTGACAACAGGACACACAAACGTGAAACTGTTGTAAATGGAGTGTCGCGTAGCGTTTGAAGGATAAGAATTTATTAAAAGAAATAATAGATAAGAATGTGGAAAATTTGGCTCCAGAATTCCTGTTGGGTTTTCCCACTTTTGAAGGGTGACGAAGAGGGTAAATTCTCCTAACTAGACAGGTCTGGAAAAGGTTGTAAGGAGATATTTGGTCTCTCGCTACCATAGTCCCCTTCTCAGTTATCTATTATTATTATCCTTTTAATTATATTATATTTTACGAGCCCCCCCCCCCCCCCCCCCTCCCTTATAAAGGAAGATAAACATCAGACAATATGTAACATCTAATAGAAGGAACAAAGCATGGGGTACAGTATATACACCCAATAGGTTTATTACAATAAAATGAATAGATGGTGAATGATAGTATTGTCGATGGAATTAGTGTCTGCTGTATGTATTATGTGTCTCACATCAAGTGTTTTTCATCATGGATGACTAAAATATGGCATTGATATAGGTGAGTTCCCTTTCTATAGGAACTTAGCTTTTCAGCCCCCGGCTGATAGTGAAGCGTGGTTAGTTCTCCGGTCTCCTACTGAAGACAAATACGACGGCTTCATTAATTTTCTGGCTTTAGAAAGCAGTCTTTCCCTAAGCCGTCCGTCTGCCAGTCATCTCAGATTTTAGTCTCTAACATCATATGTCTAGAGCCTAATCTTGAATTCAAGTTTCTCCTTTCTGTCCTTTATTATATTTCTCTGCCCCAGTGGCAGTATTATAATTCTTTAGACTGATCTATCGTCAACTTAACCCGATGAATTATTATAAAGGTCAGTTAAACCCACCAATTTTATCATAGAAATGTCGGCAACAGTATTCTAGTTCTGTGCCTCTAGCCTAATCGTCATGTCAATTATGATGAATTTAACAAATAATTGGACAGTGTTTTAGAATTGTCTGACAACATTATCACAACACTTCATGTCTGGTCGCATCGTCATATAATTTATAATGAATATATGTCACGGTCTGTCACATTATCGTTAATATTAATTTCCGCTAGTCTAAGCGTCGGGTCGAAAATAATCAAATAATATGGAAATTAATAGATATATATATTCCCGTTAACATTCTTATGAACATGTTGTACATATCCCGTGGGATCATAAAATATACCCGATCACATGTGGCTGGATGTGATCGTAAAACAAAAATTATGAATAAAGTAAACGCAGTTATACCAATCTTGCGTCGATTTTGCAAGGTACTACACATTTCATCACAATACTATTTTCTAACGAGATTTTCACTTACCTACTCAGATGGACGCTAACCCGCAATTTAGACACGTGGCTTCAGTGCTTTTAATGCGAGAATTCGCCGATATCGGGATTAGATCTAGCTGTCTCAAGGTTTCCTGGGCAAGTGAAAAATGGCTGGATTTGCCGCACTTTTAGCGGGTCATTTCCGCTTGGACACGTGATCCGTAGCGTGCATCATGTGACCTTAGCATCAATAAGACGCTCCAATCAATAACGTTAAAAGTCACGAGGGGCGGTTCCGAAAGTGGCATAAACTGGTTCTATCTAAGTTTATGTAGGTCCTAAATTAAAACAGGTTCCTAGCTACCGAGGTCAGGGGTCAACAATGACGTCGTATCTAAAAATAGTATTAGACTCGAGGAGAAAATCACTGAACGCTAGGAGAATATCCACAAGTGTAATTTCCCATGACTTTACGGACTTTTCGATCATGCATTGAAGATGATAAAAATGGCGTCTCGTAATTAATAAAAAAAATGAAGAGAAGATTGGGCAAGTCGTCACATGGAGTACGGATATGTGCTGAGCTGACCAACGCAAGTAATTAAGTTTTGTTTAGTTTATTATCATTGTCGTAAAGTCGTGTGTAAACTCACTTCTTTGTTAATACACTATGTCGATATACAAATATGCACAGCCAATCCACGTTCAACAGACTCTGAGACAGATTAAATTACACGAAGTCACTTTCACGCAAGATGGCGGCAGGCAGAATGAATTAGGAAAAATAAATAAAAGAAAAAAACCACTGTTGCTTCGGAACTCGGTCACGCAAAGTACCAAAACGCTTATAACCAATCAGCTTGTCCCGGCAATTAAAAAGACTAAAACGCCGCGAACCAATCAAAATGGTTCCTTATGCTTTGGCAGTTACCTGCGTTAACCTATATATATGTGTGCGCGTTTTATTCAAATACACACACACACGAAGAACAGCTAGAACGACAGACTGTGGAAGAGAAAGTTGTCCAGACTGATTCCTGCTTACCTGCGTGCCGGGCAAACTTGCTTCACTAAGTCGAGTCAAAATCTGGCTTGTATAAATCTTAGAGGGTAGGTAAACTTACTATAAACTTTTAGGAGTTTTAATATGCCTATATCATATATAATGATTGTATTTTATAGTATCATGTATAATGATTGTGTATGACACCCACCTGAAAATAACCTACACCTGTATATAATATCACTTTAGTATTTTAGTTTACTATGACTGTATCATGTATAATGATTATATTTTATGGAATCAGGTATAATGATTGTATTTCCTGGTATGATTGCTGAAGACGAAAACCAATCTGAAATATAACCTAACAGTCCTTGTTAGGACTCATATAACTCCAACCTGAATAATAACCTAACAGTCCTTGTTAGGACTCATATAACTCCAACCTGAATAATAACCTAACAGTCCTTGTTAGGACTCATATAACTCCAACCTGAATAATAACCTAACAGTCCTTGTTAGGACTCATATAACTCCAACCTGAATATAACCTATGACTATATCATGTATAATGATTGTATTTTATAGTATCATGTATAATGATTGTGTATGACTGTTGAAGAAGGAAACCACCAGAAAATAGCCTACACCTGTATATATTTAATATAGGATTTTAGTTTTACTATGAATGTATCAGGCATACTGATTATGTATTCCCTGTTATGACTCCAACCTATCATACGGTTAGTATACAGACTTATTGGATGTATTCATACGTACAGATTATTGGATGTATTCATGTATTGAATTATCAGAAAGAATGTTTTGCAAGTAGACACCTGTCATGTCTCGCTATTGCTAAATCATACTGAGCCATGTTGTCATTCATCCTACATGCAGACACCTGAGACACGCTCATCTCATATACACTAGAAATAGGTGGGCTTGATGACAGAAATTAGCCCTTATTTTTCCTTGTTACAGGTTTATTCGTGTCATCCAACCTGAGGTCGTATGTTTGGGTCAATCCAGCTGCCTGGAACTTCGCAGGAGCATAGTGGTTGCATCGAGCTACATCCTTAGTCCCCCTCAGTCTTGGGTGGGCTAAAGGAACGATCATCACCGGGTGTTGTGTGCATCAAATTACGAAGGACAGAACTGTTTTAAGAGATGAGTACACATTAGTACCATTTTCATCGGCAAGAATGAGCAATTAACTGTCTATGAAGAAAAAGCGATTTAGCGTAGTAAGAGACAGGATTAACAGCACAGCTGATACATTATCTGTAATTGATTAACAGCACAGCTGATATATATGTAATTTTGTTCCTATAATTGGAAGACTTGTTACACACACCCACACACACACACACACACATATATATATATATATATATATATATATATATATATATATATATATATATATATATATATATATATATATATATATATATATATATATATATATATGTGTGTGTGTGTAAATTTACAAATCCATTACATTCCATCTTCCAACATCCACCCTTCAGCACAAGAGTAGATAGTGTAAATACTTAATAAATAAGGAAATTGTATTTGAACGACTTGTCAAGTTTATAATTGTTAAGTGAAATCTGTTTCCTTGTTTTAATATCACAGTTAGTTACACAGCGGGGTGGCATTTTATGACTGTCTCCACTCTCCTATTTTTCGAGATCAGATCATTCACAGCCGTAACTAATTTGGGATACCAGTAGTTCTCTCATACACTGGGACTTCACCATGTTCCTGCAGAAATTCTATGTCTGTACTGTCAGTACTATACTGATCCTAGAAACTATAAAAACCTAACGCTACAATTATATAAACTGTTCACAACATGAAACATATATATATATATATATCAATGAAATCATAGGTTACAGAATTTGGAAAATAAACCCATAAGTGCAATCCCCTCTGTTGAGAAAAGATCCCGCAAGAAAGTTAATAACCCCAAAAGGTCAAAGATTAGCGCTAGGGTATAGAAATAGACGAAAACGTAAAGAACATAGTTTTTAGTTAATCTATCCTGTAAAAATAATAGTATTAGCGAACAAAAAAAAAGAAGTGGGTACAATGGTTATACAAACAGAAATATTCACTCCTCTTACTCACACTCTGTCAATCTGTGGCCACATTCAATCTCGCTTACCTACTAGTTGTTTAACAACATCTTGAACATAATCATCGGGGTACATATAAAAAAATCCAGTGTTGTGCTTCGCCGAAGTGAGCCCCAGTTCCTCCACGAATAATTAATCCTCCTAATGGGGAACGCTTACTTTGGTGGTGATTATTGGATGTGAAAATGTCACGTCAGATAGTTAAGGTAGCAAAATAATTACCAAGATCTAGTGTTCACAGTGGACAGCAGTTAGTACTTCCAGTAGTTAAAGGAAATGTCTGGTGGGTAAATCTTTCTGGATAAATCCACTTGACAACACAATGGTCAGTAGTCGGGAACAATGTTATGTTTAGATGTTTTGCCACAGCGGGCTGATATAATTGAATGGAAAAAAATCTGGGTATTTGGTGTCTCCAGTTATAATTAATTTTTATTGTCTATACGTTTGGACTCTCTCTCTCTCTCTCTCTCTCTCTAGATGAAGCAAGAGGACCGCACAGGTCAACATCGAAGACCCGATAAAGACTAAGAATTGTTACTGGTTGTATTTAGACTTAGACCTAGACCGCTGGCAGGCTGGTTTGTGATCAGTACTAAATTTAGGAGAAAACAAAACATTTAATCACAATATCAATATCCTATTCTATCACGCGCAAGGTAAGATTATTTAATTAAATTTAAAGCACACAGGTCTTAGCCTATCTTATCACGCTCCGCTCACCTGTTATGGGTTGGGTTTT